>JAWPHD010014601.1:0-60273 GCA_037043455.1 Cyrtodaria siliqua
GACACTGTCATTTCCATATTTTTGCACATAACATGGTGTATGTAATTCGCCTTTGAACATGATTAAAGATTAAACAACATATCAAACGATATTATTATTTCCAACTCAACCGTCTGCCTAGGGGCCCAGGAGGAGTTGGGTGGGGAGGGGGGAATTAAAATCGCTTCCATTCGTCCGTCTGTCCTCCATACCATATCTCCTCCTAAACCGTTGAATGGAATTCAACCAAACTTAAGGTATGACTTCAGCATATGATGACGATGTGCAAGTACAACATTATTTGGCTCCGCACCCAGGGGCCCTGCGGGGGTGGTTGGGGGGTGTCAAAAGGTCAATTACACTAAAAATTCAATTAAACTGTCATTTTTCCATATTTGTGCACATAACTTGGTGTATGTAATATGTTGTTCTCATGTGTGTTTGTTGGGGGGGGGGGGGGGGGGGGGGGGGAGGTCAATTACACTAAAAATTCAATTAAACTGTCATTTTCCCATATTTGTGCACATAACTTGGTGTATGTAATATGTTGTTCTCATGTGTGTTTGTTGGGGGGGGGGGGGTTGCGGGGCCTGTGTGATATATGTACATGACAGTAAAATCGAATATATTAAATGACAAGATATATCTAGGCTAGCGCTATGATTTTAAACCCTTTAGCCAAATCTGACTAAAGCGCTAAAAATTTCTTTAGCCAGACTTTTGCCGAGATAATTTGGAACTTTAATTGAAGGTGCACCTTGCGTTTGCGTACACATCAAAAATAAGTTAAAAGAGTGTGCTTTAAGGAGGTTGGCTGGGAAAGGACGTAGTGATGAGATTTTTGTAAATTCATATTTAAAGCTTCTTTGGTATAATTTAGATTCAAAATTATCAAAAAAAGGCTAGGTCACCACACTTTTTTTCCCACTAGACGTCATTGAAGAAGGCACATATTTCTAACTTCAAAATTTCACTAAAAAGAGGAAAAATATAGTTATTGAACATTTTCACAATTGTTTTCATAACATTACGTTTATTGAAAAACAATGATTAATTTTCGGTTACATATATACATATCTTTCAAATCATACAAAAAAAATTGTAATCCTCGTTGTTTTTTTTCTTTAAAAAGCAAACATATACTCGTCGGGGGCCACTTTCCGTCGCTTATGTAAACATAAACTAATTTTTCAGACAAATCTATGTATCCTGACAATTTTTACTCTATTTTCTATTAGGTTACCTCTTCCTGGAAATTTGATACCAAAGAATTTTGTTTTATATAAATTATCGAAGTGGCACGTGACCTGTTTATAAATAGACTAAAACTGAGAAATCATTTTGTTTACAAGCCCAGTTTCCGTCTTGTATTTTATCAAGTGATAGATTCAACAAGGTCAAGATACAGTAAACTTTTATGAATTAGAAACTTGTTTGCAAGTCTATTCAACAATTTCATTGTCACCTGTAACAATGCGCCTGGAATCGTCAATGTAAAACAATTTTACACCACTGTAAAGATGTGTAACTCTATGTAAATCAAACAGATACAGGTTGTACGAGTTGCTGCTCTTTCATGAAACTATATAATCACGGTCTATTTAACTGCGTCCACTGAAGAGTGATAAAATTATGACGTCATTACAGTGTTGTTTTTTTAATAGTTTATTATGCGACATAATGCGCGCGCATCCCCAACGCCACATAATGAAGTAAATACATTTTTCGGAGAAATCCCTTTCGTTTTTGTACCGCTTATTTACTTTTTGGTTGTTTTTCCGGTTTCCAATCTTCAGTTATAAACGTCTGACAGTAAGTGACATCGCGTAAGTAATTTGCGGTGGAAAAACGTTTTTTAAATGAGAATGACGGAAACTGTGCTTGGACGGAAACTGGCCTCTGACGAGTATGGACCATACCCCACCCACATTTGTTTTTACTGAAAAATTAATTCAAGATAAAAAATTGTGTTCTAATGATCAGCTTTTTTTAAAACTTGTATATGTCAAGGTCCAAAGACATTTCTTTCAAAACAAGCAAAAAAATAAATAGGCACCAGGCTTCTTATGATTTTTTATTAAAAAATCTTTATTTTGGAGTTATTTTGACATTTTCAATGTAAAATACTGTACACACAATATTGACATGGAGATCGAAAATAAAATTAGCCCAGTATCTACTTTTATATATGTATTCCACTACTGTAAAACAAAAATCTGATTATTCTATAGCAAAAGGATAAATTCTACTCAGAGCTACCCATACCCCAGTGATTTTTTTACCTCTGCGTCCTGCGTCCAGGACGCACAAATATTTCCGTGGACGCAAATTACCAGAACATGTGCGTTCTTGGGACGCACATAAATTGCAAGTAAAGAGTTCCGTAATTCATATTTTCCCTGTAAGAATTCAATCCGTCGCTTTTTTCTCCACGTCTACCGCCATATTTCCCCTGTAAGAATTCAATCCGTCGCTTTTTTCTCCGCGTCAACCGCCATATTTGACTTTTCGATGAGGGTTAAGTTTACACTCGCACCATTCCGCGTAATTGTGTAACGTCGATTATTATTGGATAATGGTCATACGATTAGCCAATGGAATCGGCCGTGAGGTAAAACACGAAACGGTGCGGAAGTAAACATTCCACGAGTTGGCGATGCCTCGTCTGCAAAATGGGGCCCAAAGAGAAAACTAAACAATGACTCAAAGCAACAAACACTCTCGAGTTTCATTCAAAAGGCCAGTACATCCTCCAATAATGACGCTCAAACAGCCAGTATATCTACGGCAATTGAACCACCTACCAAAATCCGCAAATACAACAGTTGTTGGGAGAAATTGTTCATTTGGCTCGGGTATGACGATACCGCAAAAAGCATGTATTGTACTTTGTGTACAAACGCAAACAAATGTAATGGGATGACTAAAAGTGCACACTTCACAAACTTTCAACAGTCAACTCTCGGTCGACATGCTTCTTTTTGCGACTGCGATTGTTATGCTCTCACCGTATGTATGCCTGATTAAAGTTATCAACACCATGTTATAAAATAGTGCTTGAATTTGAAATAAATTACTACTAAAACCTGGGACTCACTCCTTTAGTTTTGGGACTCATAGATTTTTGGCCCAGCGAGTCCTAGGACTCGTACAAGTGAAATTGTAAAAAAATCACTGATACCCCCTATTTTGTTGACAGGGGCGTCCGTGGCCGAGTGGTTAACGTCTCTGACTTGAAATCACTTGCCCCTCACCGCTGTAGGTTCGATCCCTCAGGGGCCTAGGAATCTTTATGTGAGGAAGCTATCCAGCTGGCTTGCGGAAGGTCGGTGGTTCTACCCAGGTACCCGCCCGTGCACGAAAATTGCCCGGAGGGGCACCTGGGGTCTTCCTCCACCAATGGAAGCTGGAAAGTCGCCATATGACCTTAGCTGTTGGTGCGACTATAAACTCCAATTCAATCAATCAATTTTGTTGACAACAAAAAATTATCACAAATGACGGAAAAAATATGGAAAAAAAAAATTTGCTTAAAATTTGGTATGTTACCATCTTAAATCCTACATTATATCCATATCTACTAGACTGGAAAAAATGAAACAATTCTGTTGTCAAATAAAACTATGATTTAAAAAATAGAATGTTTAGACTTGAAGATGTCAAAACTTGCCCAGCCAACATCCTTAATATTAACCTATAGGGTATTAATATTTCCATATCATATGCATGCTGCATTCTGCTTAGGCCAAATAAAATTATACCTGTGTTTACTGTAACATTGCTGAAAAAAATAGGGTAGGTAGGTAGGCATTTTATTTTATTTTATTTTTTTATTTTTTGGCGAAGTTACATTTAAGGTGGCGATGAGCTTTGATGAATGGGAAAATGTGGTATTTCAAAAACTACGATAGATAACAATATGAAATTGTGTATGTTTTATTGTTTCTCAAAAGGCCTGGTAAAAACTGGCTCTTTTCCCAAACACTTGCAATTATTACAAAGGGGTAAAACAGTTTTAAATGTTTTCCGCAAGTCCGAAAGAGGGTCAGCTAAAACAGCAACGAGTACATGAGTCGGCTGGGATCAGTCCAGCTCCATACAGTGTGATCTCCAGTGGGGCCTGACATGGTATGAGTGACTTGACTTCCATGCTCTTCCTGAATACCGGTATATGACCGTCAGGAAGGATGGGGGACCCACAGGTGTAGTCAAATTCTGCGGTTGACATACATGTAACCAAGAGCAGTTCTTGCCTCTCAGACAGCTGAAAAAATATTCAAAGTTATAATGTCAAATGTTAATTGACCATTTGAATAGTTTTGTAAAAGTGTTGACTTACATGTATATTACTTCACTAACATCAGAAAGTAATAAATATTTATAAATTTCTCATGTTAGTTATTATGAGCCTATATTGAGGTTGAGTTCAGAAAATTATTATGGCATACTTCTTCAAGAAGTTATAATGCAGTAGTAGTCGATGCCAATGCTTAGTGCTGAAAAGCAAGTAAACATATGCACATTAATATTACTATTTTAGAAACAAACTTACGACAGGTGGCCTGGAACTCTGGGCATTTACCGACCTGTCTGTGGTACTTGTCAAACAAACAATTGATTCTTTATGGAGAGTGCACGTCATAACATTAGCGCTTCCATGTGCTGACATTTTTGAAACTGTACAGCCAAAACAGCACTGGGAGACGCCATTTTGACTGTTTTATACCAGTCCTGTGCACAGTATACCGTGAAATTCATACGCTTTCAAAACCGCACCGCGAAATTGAAAATTGCACCGTGATCTCATGAACATTATTATTTTTTAAAAAAATAAAAAAAAATTCAATAAAATAAAAGGAGTCGGGGGTGTTTTCAGAGGGTCGGTCGGGTTACAGTAAACTCAGGTATAATTTTATTTGGCCTTATTTAGTGCTTATAATTAAAAACTGAGGTGCACAATATTCAAACTTTTTAAAAATTGTATTTATTTAATGTAAGTTCATGCAATTATTGGAGTCTGTGACTCAGTCTCTGGCTGTTTCCTGTTAACAGTTGTTCCAAAGAAGCTAGAAAGATTGTGTTGCATTGTGAGACAAAATTTGGAAATGCTACATACACCACGACTATCGTGCATAGAATAAGCAATAAAAGCCACTTCATTCTAAAATTGTACAAATATTTTGAGTAATCGCACCTTTTGTATTGACTATTGTTTCAGGTTGATCAAACAATCATCCATAAAATTGTCACAATTTACAGACAGCCGATCAAACAAGTTTACACTTGCCATTGTTCCAGTTTATGCTACTGCGTGTACAACTAATTATTGGGCACTCCACACTTACCAGTGATCGTAAAGTTCAAAAAGATCGTCGACCTTTAAACAGAGCATCTCTGGCTGATTAATTCTTAAACAAACAGTGTCACACTTCATGCACTTTCTGTTTTATGGCCATTTTGGCCATAAGAGGGCGCCATGTTATTTGATGTTTTACCCGGCCCGATAACGCAGTTAAATATATGGATACTACTGAGCGTGGGGACACAAACTAGTTGACAGCGAGAGGATTTTCCGAGATATTTTAGACAAAATCGGTTGGAAATTTGGTTTCGCCAGACCGCCGATGTCTGGCAAATTTGCTAGGTATTTCTTACTATTTTCATTCGCCAGTTCGTGTTTCTTTTCGCCTTTGGCGATTGGTTAACGCGAGTTAGCAAAATTTCAGGTCGGCATCAAAACCTATCAGTAGAGCTTCAAGGTCATTGACCTCTTGTTACTAAAAACAACGTAACAAAACAACCTCTAGTGTCTATTTGTATTTGTCAAAAGTAGGTAGGTTCCCACACATCAGGGAAAATGTGGGATTTTTTCAAGGTCAGGGTCCGGGAATTTTGAAAAATGTCAGTGAATTTTTAAAATCTGGCACATGTTAGGGAAAAGTCAGGGAATTTTCATTTCCTGCAATGGTTCAGCAACACATGGCTAAGGCAGTTTCTTTATTGTTGGCTCAAACATCGTTTTTATTTGACATAAACCATCTTTCTGTTTGTTTTGACATAGAACATAATTCTGTTAAAAATGCCAGTAATTGTTTAAACTGGAGAAATGTGAAAAAAAAATCACTTTTGTAGGAGACTGAAAGGGATTTGCGTCCTTGCCTCCTGAGCAACTTTACTTTGTGGGGCATATGTTGCTTGTTTGGTTTTGCATGTACTTATTGTATCACAGTTTATCTTGGCTTCTAAGTAAATAGTAAGTACTGAGACACTGTATATTGTATTCATTTCAAATGCTAGCAACTTGACTCCATAATCTTAAATGTTGGCAATGTAATCATATTGCTTTGTAGCCAGTACCATATCCAGCAATTGTAATAAAAAAAACTAAATTGAAAAGTCTAAAAATATATGAAAAGGAGGAAAGGGTTGGCTGTAGGGGAGGATGGAGGCCAACATTTATTTCATTAATAAATATTAAAGAAAAACTTGCTGAAAATGAATACCGAAACATAAAAAGATGTCAGGGAAATTTTGATTTTGGTCAGGGAATTTGTGTGTTTGAACCCTGTCCACGGGACTACTCAGCTTGGAGGTTTAGGTAGTCCGAGGCAAATTCTGTTGCTCTCGGATTACCGTTGGTGTCGAACCCTGGCAAAGTATTTAAACATACAATATTGCTTTAGTTTGGTAGTGAAAAATTCCCAGTATGAGGCAAAACAATGCAAATTTTTCCAATTGAATGGGTACTGGTACCATTCCCAAAAGGTTGAAAAAATGCACATAAACTTGTGATGTCATTCCAGTATTTTTGGAAAGTTCTCATCAAAAGCTTGTTTTCAGATCCTGTCCATGTATTATTTGACATATTGTTCACCACATTTCTTGAATAAATACTGTTTAAACCAATTGCCAAAATAACGGGATGTTGAGCTCAAAAAGGGTATTTTACAAATTTTGCTTACTGTCACTTCTGAAAAAGGATTAGTGGATGGGACTACAAATTCTAGTCTAAATATTTGAAAATTTGGCCACGGTCAAACAGAACTCCGAACACTATATGGAAATAAGATTGTACTCCACTTGTTATAAATACTGCTTTTTTCTTTCCCAGAGTATGCGTTCAAAGCTGTAAATCAAGGAGGTCTCACATCAGTTGCTGTCAGAGGAAAAGACAGTGCAGTTGTTGTGACACAGAAAAAAGTCCCGGTAATTAATATGTTTACTGAATATTAATATAATACCTGTGAACTTGTAAACATAACTTGATTATGCACTGAAACTATATGAAAACCATATTTACTCATTCAATACATCCCACTTTTGTTTTATCTGGGATGCATGTATAAGAATTGTCCTTTATCTTTTATGACAATCAGGAAGTTAAATGGTGAAAATTAATAATTTATAATTATAGACTACTAGAAATATGCAGGCACTAATTTGTTGCATATCTCCACAATATTTATGGAAATCACAGTAATAATAGTAACCTCATAATCAAACTTTGCAATCATTAATATTATTAGAATAGTTTGAAGCAAATTGTTTTTACATATTACTTAATGTAGATTAAATTGCAACAGCAATATATTTAAACATTTGGTAGATTTACTGGAATATCAAAGAAAATAGAAAATTTCTAAATTTTATTTGATTATATATGCAAGCAGGTTTAAAGTCAAAGTAATACTGGATTAATAAATGGAGCTGCTACTTTTAATGCTTGATTCAAACTTCCAAAATTGTTATCTATCCCTTTAACCCTTCTGCTTAACATCAACCCATTGACCTTGTTAGGACAACAATTATTTACATGTCCACTCATCCTGCAGGTCATGGGTTAGTGGACAATAATCATGATGCAAAATTTTCTATTTGTCCCGATTTTTCTGAGGAATTTGTAAAAATAAATCATACTGAAGCGAAAAAGAAACGCAATAAAGAAACTTTGAAAGAATACTATTTGCTGTGTTATTTGTTGTTTTAGTCTTTTTAGCTCTACTGGTTGCCAACAGAGCTTATGGGATGCCGAGTTGTCCGTCGTTAACTTTTGTCTCGTTAAGATGATACTCATAGGGCCAAGATGATACTCATATGGCCTTCATTTTTCATCCGATCTTTACCAACCTTTAACAGATTGTTAATATCAATGAAAGCTCAGTCAGTTTTGAAAACCAGCCAGATCGACCAAGTAACAGCAGAGTTGTGGCCCTTAATTTAGTTAAAAATTAAATGCTTTATTTTTATATTGTTAAGACGATAGGGCATTCATTTTCCATCTGATCTTTACCAAACTTTGCTTGATTGTTAATATCAATGAAAGCTCGGACAAAATCGGCCAGATCGAACCAGTAACAGCAGAATTATGGCTCTATTTAGTTAAAAATGCTATATTTTGACTTTTTAAGAAGATAGCCTTTAGGGCCTTCATTTTTCATCCGATCTTTACCAAACTTTACCAGATTGTTAAAATCAATGAAAGCTCTTATAGATCTATTTGATAACCAGCCCGATTTGACCATTTAAAGCGGAGTAGTTATGGCCCTTGTTTTTCTGAAATATGCTATGTTTTGAACATTTGGTCGGATTTCAGTGAACCTTTGCAGGGATGATCAGTACCAAGCTTTGTTGTACATATGGTCACCTTGTTCTGGATGAATGATTTTGTTGGAGTTATGGCCCTTTAAAGGTTTTAATACACAAACTTAGTCCTGACTAGTTCTCCTGAACCCCTGGCCGGATTTAAGCGAAACTTTTTAGGCATGATCAGTTTCAGGTCTAGTTGTGCAAATCATCACCAGTTGAATGATTTTTGGCAGAGTTATGGCCCTGTAAAGGTTTTATTACACAAACATTGTCTAGACTAGTTCTCCTGAATCCCTTGCCAGATTTCAACGGAACTTTGCAGGGATGATCAGCACCAAGCTTAGTTGTGCATATCATTGTGTTTCGGTTTTCAGATTTTTGGTGGAGTTATGGCCCTTTAAATGATTTTGAGGATGATCAGTATCAAGCCTAGTTGTGCATATCGTCGCCATATTGCGGTTGAAATACTTTTGGCAGAGTTACGGCCTTTAAAGATTTTAATACACAAACTCTGTCCAGATTAGTCTCTTCTGAACTTCAAGATTTAAACGAATCTTTGCGGGGATGATCTGTACCAAGCCTAGTAGCACCTGTCATTGCCGTGTTCTGGTTGAATGATTTTTGAAAGTTATGGCCGCTTATACATACATTTTATCTTTAGCCAGTAGAGCGTCCACAGCCTCTTGTTTTCTAAGAGGAAAGGTCTTAACTAGCCATGTACCATTCGATTAACAGCAGCATATTGTACATACAATATATAGCAAAAATTTGCGAGTTGTGTTTCTTTTTCGCTGAAGTACATAAATATGAAACTTGAAGAGTATAAATTACCGTCAGTGGCATGTTTTTATGCTCCTAAAAAAATAAAGGAGGCCGACTGACAAGTCAAGCTCCCAGTGGGATTCGAACCTGCAGCGATGAAAGGCGAGAAGGTTTCCGGAAAATGAGAAAACGACTAGTGGTATTTCTACTGTAAGATGAATGCAAGAAAAAGGTTGGAATATTGGAGCCCTGCATGTTCATGTATATTACATTGTATCTTACAGGACAAGTTGCTGGACGCCAGTACTGTGACACATTTGTTTCAACTGACAGAGGACATAGGATGTGTGATGACTGGAATGATTGGTAGGAACAATTTCTTCTTTTCGTTCAGGGCTTTCTTTCTAAAACTTGTGAAGATTCTCTAGCCTTGTCATTTTTTGAGAAAAAAAGCGTAATTACTGTCTAATTTGTGAAAAAAGTATTAAAGATTACTTGTTGAAAGCGATATTACTTGATACATACATACATGTTTTCGTGGGAGGAAGACGCTATAAAAAATAAGGTATATCTTAGATAACTTACTTCTATAAATTTTATCAATACTGAGAAAGTAAGAGTTGGAAATTTTGTTTGCCAAAAAAAGTTCCAGATAGTTCTTATTAAAGTCATGATTGGGACAGGTGGTCAAATTTTAAACAAGGTATATTTGTAAAATATATGCCCCACTCAGCCGCCAATTTTTTAAAAAGTTTTTACTAATTCAGGTGCCATAATTCCAGGTTTTCTGGAACAATTAGGCTGGTTATGGAACCTGACCTAGATACCGTATTCATAATTGTGGCTATAAATATTGTGATCAAGTTTTTTTAATTGTGAAAATAAACATCCACAGTTGTGAAAAATGTACCAATTTTGAATTGTAAAGTAGCTGAACTTCAGTCCCTGTTATAGCAGGAAATAAATCCCTGACTGTCCTTATATAATTACTAAATTCTGTATATTTTAAAGTCCCATTCAGGATTCAATTCCTTCTTGAACCAGTGCACCATTAGTTTATCTTCACTCATGGCTCTTTTAACCTATTAAAGTGGGGTTGAAATTCGGCCTCTTCCAAATTGCAAAAAACTCTATATTTTCTCTATTCTGGGTAAAAAAATATCCCAATCAAAAAAAAATCTTTTAAGAAAGTGACAGATTTTTGATGTTCCATTGCTTGTATGTTAAAATCATTTCTAAATTCAGTACCTGATTTATATTATACCTAAAGCATACATCTTAATAAAAGTTTTTCTCTTAAAAACATTCTCCTAAAATCATGCTCTTTTTTTCCCCCCAATTTTGTCAATGTCTCGCTTCTTTTTCCCAAAATCAGCAGGCCAAGCTTCATAATTTTCTTGTAAAAAGCCCTGCAGTACAGGGTCCATATTCATAAAGCAACTTAAGTGGAACATATTACTAAGTCGACATTTAAGATTTTTTTAAATATCCTTATTAACATGATTAACCTCTCTGCGACACTACAAACATCTGTTTTAAGATAAATATGTAGCTGTAGGTTTTATTTATCCATACCCTTATACACAATATACATGAAATATCTTAAATCTAGAAAAAGGGTGTTAATCAAATTGATAAAATTGACTTTTGATATTGCTAAGAAACTTTATAAATATGGACCCTGCAGTATAAGTGGGAGGTGGCCTTGATAAAGTCTCTTTAATACAGGGCTTTGTATAACTCCTCTTAGATGAGAACACACTTTTATCACTTTTATAATTAAGCCTCATTAATTACATGAGATATCTTCTGAGACAGTAAAAGAATTCATCTCTGTCCATCTCTGTTAACTGCTCGGCAACGGAGACGCTTACATAAGTAAGATAATTATCTAATATTGTAACATTAATTTATAAAAGATTCTGTTTTTGTGTTTGCATATGTATATGAAAAGAAATAAAATATTGACATAAAAAATTTCCTTGGCTGTTACACGTATCGTACGAGTATATTTTCCATATTGCAGCTGACAGTAGATCTCAGGTACAGCGGGCCAGATACGAGGCGGCCAAGTGGAAGTACACATACGGTTACGAGATACCCATAGACATGTTGTGTAAACGAATATCTGATATCTCACAAGTGTACACACAGAGTGCCGAGATGAGACCTCTAGGATGTTGTAAGTCTTGAAATTGAAACTTTTATGAAACAAAAGCTTGTGTGCTGTACTCCTTCTGGGCTTTTTTGCCGATTGCAATGAAACAATACACGTCTGATCACTGTCAAATAGTACATACTATATACTATAACTTATTTGGGCAGTGACTGTTTTTACCAGAAATCTGTTACTTTGAACTTCTGGATTTCTAATTCTGTACGTCGTGTACGTCTCATATCTGTGTGCAGCTTCTTCTATGCTTTTATTGCACCTTGCACAAAATCCTAGGAATTTCATTGGATTAGAGCGGTCACATGGTGACCCTCCATTATTCTAGAATTGGTCAGTAGATTTCATAGAGGGTCACTAAAACAATATTGACCACAATTCCGATTCAAAGTTTAAATAATTTGCAAATAGTTCTTTAAGGGTTAGTAACAAACATAAGAAGAAAATTTAATAATGTTTTTAAACTGTACCGGTCGTGATGTCAACGTCATGACGTCAAATTGCGCAAACGTCTCAATGACATTGACGCTGCATTAAAATGGGTTAAATATCGACGTTTGCCTTTATAAAGGTGCTCGATGCAATAAATCAGTTATTGGTTTTGTTACTGACCCCCTACAGAAATATGTTGGGTCAGTCAGATGTATATGGAGACACGGCTATCGCCTCGCCCCCTATAAATCTTACTGACCCCACAAATTTCTGTAGGGGGTCAGTAACAAACCCAGTAACTAATATTGTTCTGATTTCAATGGACATGTATCATTATTACCACCTGAAGATATTCATACTGAACTGCACTTCAACAACTTTTAGCGAATAGTCATTAAAGTAGCTATCCCGCCACATAACGACAAAATTACACTTCACAACTCTATCCAGGTGTTCAGGTCGTATAATAATGTTTATTATATAACCTATAAATAGACGCGTTTTCATTGGCTAAAAAGTAATTTTTTAGAAAAAATATCTAGCGATATTGACCTGTTTTTTTGATATTGACCTGTTTTTTTGATATTGACCTGTTTTATATAATTGTTTTTTTGATATTGACCTGTTTTATATAATTGTAAATTGAGGGTTATATAATAAAACAGTTATGGACTTTTCAGCTGTTATACATGATGTTGATATGTACCAAAAAATCATTATTGACCTCGGCTATCGCCTCGGTCAATAATGATTTTTTTGGTGCATATCACATCATGTATAACAGCTGAAAAGTCCATAATTGTATAATATGCACCGATTAAAGGTATGAGTTTATTAAGGGCTGTTCCAGGAAAAAAGGCCTGGGGGGGCAAGAACGACGTTCAAAAAAAACCCCCCACCCACAGAACTCGAATTATTTTCCACCCCCCACCCACAGAATTTGAATTCGCCAAGAACCCCCCCACCCACAGAATTAGAACTTTTTACAAATTTAGTAAATTTGATAAATTGACCTTCAAATCACTCTTATAATCAGTGCTCCAGATAAGCTTTTTCCTAGCGGTAACATTGAATATGGACCTGAGGATTGGGTCTATATTCATAAAGAAAACAATCTTGTAGGCCTGGGTCCATATTCATAAAGAAAACAATCCTCTAGGCCTGGGTCCATATTCATAAAGAAAACAATCTTGTAGGCCTGGGTCCATATTCATAAAGAAAACAATCCTGTAGGCCTGGGTCCATATTCATAAAGAAAACAATCTTGTAGGCCTGGGTCCATATTCATAAAGAAAACAATCCTGTAGGCCTGGGTCCATATTCATAAAGAAAACAATCCTGTAGGCCTGGGTCCATATTCATAAAGAAAACAATCCTGTAGGCCTGGGTCCATATTCATAAAGAAAACAATCCTGTAGGCCTGGGTCCATTTTCATAAAGAAAACAATCCTGTAGACCTGGGTCCATATTCATAAAGAAAACAATCCTGTAGGCCTGGGTTCATATCCATAAAGAAAACAATCTTGTAGGCGTGGGTCCATATCCATAAAGAAAACAATCCTGTAGGCCTGGGTCCATATTCATAAAGAAAACAATCCTGTAGGCCTGGGTCCATATTCATAAAGAAAACAATATTGTAGGCCTGGGTCCATATCCATAAAGAAAACAATCCTGTTTTATTTAATAACATTTTTTTTTACCCCACCCACACCACCAAATATTGGCCGCGATTTTTCAAAAACGGCCGTGCAAAAGACGGCTGCACGGTTGGCTGCCTAATAACTTCCCCTCTGGAAAATCACCGATAGTATGAATCAAATTGAGTACAATGTAAAATAGTACGAATCTAATTGAGTACGAAGTACGAAATTTCGTAGGAGTTGTCGTTCTTGAATTCATTCTATTTTTAGAAGCAACATCTGCTAACATACAAAAATCGATTTTAGCAATTTTACGGCAGTTTTTCACACAATTCCGTGGGGCCGGGAGGAGGGTTAGAATTCCGTGAGATTTCATCATCTCACGCCGTGAGGTATCACATGTATGTACACCCTCCAACAACTCAATACGATTTACATTTCACCCCCCACCCACAGAATTCGAATTCCTCTGACACCCCCCACCCACATAATTAGAATTCTTCTGACACCCCCCACCCACAGATTTTGAATTCGTTTTCGTTCCGACCCTCCCAGGCCTTTTTTCCTGGAACAGCCCTAATGGGTTCTTATAGCACATGTGATTGAATATGCGTTAAATGAATTATGAGTTGGTAACTCTATTTTTGGGGCTTGGCCCAGCTGGTTAAAGCTGTTTATATTGTGTCTATAGAGTTTAAATTCTCCAAATCCAAATATGTAAGATATATATATATATACCTCATCGTCAGTAGGTTTAGAAACAGTGTGTACATATGTTGAAAAAGTTGGCTGTTGTTGGCGGGATAGTTACTTAACTTTGTATTTCTGTGGAAAAAAAACTTTTCCTAGGTTAATTAACTTCTAACATATCATCACCAACAACTGAAGATACTGTAAATAATTTATACTATAAAATAACTTATATGGACTGCAACTTTTTGTACCGTAGTTATGTCCCCTTGAACATTGAATTTCCACATCCCATATCTTGCAAGGCTGTTTAGGTTTTAGTGCCAATTGTCTACAACTTCGAATTTCCATTAAAATAATTCTATGTGCTCAACTCCTGCTGGGCCTTTATGCCAATTACCATAAAACTGCACACATACCGCCATCAACCAACATATGCAGACTAACATTTGCTCAACTCCTCGTAGCCATTGTGCATAGTTGTCACAGTCCTGTAGCAGGGTTACTTTCTAGTTTAAATCTATTTTATAGTCTGTAGGATTATCACTAGAGAAAATTCTGGAAGCTTTAATCGCCTTGAATGGATGTGTGATCTGACAAATGACTTCAGCAGCAAATGCAATCCTTTAACCCTTAACCCGCTAATTATATATATTGGACTGTTCTTTCTTTGAATTAAGATCATTCCATTTATGTGACAAAGGGGAAAATGACTGATCAGTAGCCGGACATTGTAAACCCTGATCAACCTCTCGCAGGCTGATCTGGGTTTACAATGGACGCAAAGGCTATTATAGTCGTACTTAGTGGGTTAAGGGTTAATTTTGATGGCTTGTCCACAAGAGGGGATACAAGCTTCCAGAACCAGTTACTCTACACAGCACTACTCTACACAGCACTACTCTACACATTACTACTCTATACAGCACTACTCTACACAGCACTACTCTACACAGCACTACTCTACACATTACTACTCTATACAGCTCTACTCTACACATTACTACTCTATACAGCTCTACTCTACACAGCACTACTCTACACATTACTACTCTATACAGCACTACTCTACACAGCACTAACACAGGTTCATAGAGTAGAGATGTACTCACACCACGATCATGTTACAGGCATTGCTATTTCTTAGTAAATGAGAAGGGGCAGGGTACACCCCTGCTTGACCCAGCCCCGTGCATATACCAGTATAAGGCTTGAAAAAGTTTCTTGGGAAGACCCTGTTATACACAGTGGCATGTCATTTTATACCTGTCAAGATGGTGATGCAGAAAACATCAATACATGATACAGGTCACAGAAAATGATTGCACAGAGGTACGTGTCATTGAAAGGTCTGTAATAAAATAATACATTGATATTCAAACTTATCTGCACATTCTCCATTCCATACGACATATGATCACTTCTTGATCCACTAACTGACAGTATGTGTGTTATTCACATACAGCTGAGTGACTATATATTTGAAGTCAACATGACTTAGCCATAATGCCCTGATGCCTGTTGTTACTTCAGGTATGATATTGATAGCGTATGATGTAGAGAGAGATGGTCCACAGGTCTACAAGTCCGACCCCGCTGGCTACTACTGCGGCTTCAAGGCAACAGCAGCTGGAGTCAAACAACTGGAAGCCAACGGTTTCTTGGAGAAGAAGATCAAGCGCAAACAGGACTTCACGTTAACTGAAGCGATAGAGGTAAGGAATGATTGTATATATGAATAGCAGTGATGGGCAATCGGATTTCACAATTAATCGTAAGTTACAATTGTTGGAATGCAGCCAACGCAAGATCTATTGTAATTTGTAAATGAATATTTAGCTTGCATGAGCATTCCTCCTTAGCCAAAAGTGAGCCATTGTGGCCTTATTTTGTGCATTAGTCATTCATTGTCAATAACTTTTGCTTAAACAACATCTCATTAACTGCTTGGGCAATTTTGAAGAAAAAAAAATCACATTGATGATCCTAAGAACAAAACCTTTCAAAGTAGCGCAAGTTATGTCAATACAATGTCCATGATGGCCGCCATTACTAAAATAGTCCAAACCTGTTTCTTTTCTGAATGTTCTCAACAACCGTTGAACATATTTCAACACTGGTTATTCAAAAATGAAGGCTAGCTTCTAGACTGTCAGCATTGTAAAAATGAATCCCCAGGCTAATAATGGCCACTGCCCCAAAGTTAGTTTATAGAGATTTATAGGGGAAAATGTAACTGCTTGCCCAAAGTTCAATAGATGATCTGTAGATCAATACATTTTAAAGATATAAAATTTTATGTCAACAAAAGATGAATATATATATATAAAAATCATTAAAAAAAAAAAAAAATCAGATTTTTACAGTGTAGATGGATCATATATCTTAAGTTCTAGGTCAAGTTAAGGCCCTTTATTCTTTTAATTCTATATGAAAGTTCTTGTGTGTCTTACACCTCCCACAGTTTCCAACGGATTGTCTTGAAACTTTACAGGGTGATAAAGTATCAGGTCATTGTTTCAGATAATAGTCACATGACCAGACCAATACGTAAACGTCAAGTTCTTTGTCTGGGTTCCAAAGTCTTTTTTCAGCAACAAAAAAAACTACATTTTCTATGACTTTTAGTTCACCATGAAGGCTCAAAGTGAGCTATTGTGACCGTTTTTTTGTCTGTCCATCTGTACGTTAATTTTTGCTTAAACGACTTCTCATAAAGCCCCTATGTCTAATTGGGAAATGTTTTATCGACAAATTGCCAAAATTGGGAAATTAGTACACTTTGAACAATTATCATTTAAATAGTGATTTGAATCTGTTAGAGTGGTAACAACTGTTTACAATCAGTTACTGAAATTAGTGTGTGGAGTGACACCAACATAATAGAACATGTCTTTTGTTTAAACCAGGTTTTCCTTGGTTAACTTTTGTTAGAAATGAGGTATCGCGATGAAACTTGCAGGGTAGGGAGCTTATATGGAAAGGAAGCTTGGGATTGCATTTGGGGTCTCTGGGGTCAAGGTCAAGGTCAATGTTACTAAAAATAGAAAAACGGTTTCCGCTCAATAACATTTGTTAGGAATGAGATATTGTGAAGATACTTGCAGTGCAGGTAGCTTATATGGAAAGGAAGTTTGGGATTGCATTTGGGGTCACTGGGGTCAAGGTCACTGTAACTGAAATTAGAAAAACAGTTTCCACTTAATAACTTTTGTTTGAAATGAGATATTGCGATGAAACTTGCTGGGTAGGTAGCTTATATGGAAAGGACGCTTGTGATTACATTTGGGGTCAAGGTCGCTGTTACTAAAAATAGAAAAAAAGTTTCCGCTCTATAACTTAAGTAAGGAATGAGATATTAGAATGAAACTTCCTATGTAAGTAGCTTATATCAAAGGTAAGTTTGGGATTGCACTTGGGGTCACTGGGGTCAAGGTCATTGTTATTAAAAATAGAAAAACATTTTCCGCTCAATAACTTGAGTTTGGAACAAGATATTGAAACAAAACTTGTTGTGTATATATTTTATATGGAAAGGAAGTTTGGGATTGCATTTGGGGTCAAGGTCAAGGTCACCCGTCACTAAAAATGGAAAACGATTTACGCTCAGTTTGCTTAGGAATGAGATATTTCAACGAAACTTGCTGTGCATGTAGCTTATATTTGCCTTAATAACAAATCTTTTCTTTCTTTACTGTCCTCATTTTACTGTTTATACTTTTATGTTTGTAATTCACATGCCATTCTATTTATTCTGTATTGTACACTGTTTATATCACTTTAATACAAAAACTACTTCATTTATGTAATTTGCCGTTTTTTTTGTAGAAAAAACTTTTGTTACTTCCATTTTCGTCTTACCGGTAGTGTAATAGCATTTTAAATGGAAAACCTAGTTTTCGTGGAATTTCTATGTTTCTTGTTTTCTTCAAATTGGGGGAAAAAAGTGTTTTTTGTCATTGGGAAGGGGCCGTTATTTAGCCCCATGGCACTCCTAGGAAAAGTCCTGACTTTGTTCCAAGTGCCCTGGTGTTACATTTGGCAACGCCCCAGGGGTCACAAGCTTTACATAGACTTGTATTGGGATACACCTAAAAAAAAATCTTCTCTGAAACCACAAAGCATAGAACTCTCATATGTTGCACGCAGCGTAAGCATATGGCCCTCTGCCAAGTTTGTTCAAATGTTGAATCTTAAATAATCTTCTTTGAAACCACATGGTATAGAGCTGTCATATATTGTATGTAGCAAAAGCTTTGACCTTACCAATTTTCGCTTTGACTTTACTAAGTTTAATTAAATGGTGTTCCTAATGTTAACTTTTAGCATACCTGGGTTTATCAGTTTAATAGTTATAAATGTTTAAAAAATCTTCATCTGAAATTACCAAACCTCTTTTATCTACACACCTTTATAACTGTTGCAAGTGTCTACAATGGACGAAGGTCATCAGGTGAGCGGGCCCTCTGCTAGAAGTAAATGAGGTTCATTTGCATTTATAGGAATAATACATTCAACACTTAATTACAGACATGATCAATACATAAAAGAAATTGTTCTTAAAATCTGTCATTCAAACAATTGATTTAATATCAGATATTTTGGCAAATATTCAATTTATTTCAGATTGCAATTACCTGTCTGTCGACTGTGTTATCGGCTGACTTCAAGTCTTCAGAGATAGAAGTTGGTGTTGTATCCAAGGATAACCCACAATTCAGGTAACATTATTCTCACCCCATCCATAAATAACAAGACTAGATTACCCTGTTACCACAGCGGTGGCCTAGTGGTAGAGTGTCTGCATCACATGCCCAGGGTAGGGCACACCACAAACTTCATAAATATGGTACTTGTAGCTCCCTTGCATGACATTTAGCATGTAAAGGGTAGTGCTAGGAGTGGTCGCCCTGGTATCGGTATACTGTGCCTGGGTGGGGTATCATTTTGTGTCTACGGCATCGTATTCCGGTGTGGCAGCTCTATAAAGTTCAGCATTCAGTTCACTGCACTCACTTCGACACCGTTGTGATGTTACTGAAAGATTTTTATAAGAGACCTTAAACCCCATGCATGCATATAGTTTTCCTTAAAGGAGAATGATTAAACTCTACAATGATATCCAAATTATAAACTTTAATTAATATAGTTTTTATTGATTTAATCTTACACCCCTTCTCAGTCAATAAACGTAAACTCGCACCTTGCGGAATTTGAAGGTCGGCATACTCAACTCCTAACCAATCCCAGGAAAAATAATGATGTCATCTTGTAGAGCTATGATTGGCCTTTCTCATGGTATTTTTAGCTCTACTGATCAGCGATGCCGTGGTGCGGAGTCCGTCGTCCGTCCGTCTGTCTGTCCGTTAACTTTTTTTTCATAGCGACTACTCCTCTGAAACTACTGAATGGATTTTCATGTAACTTTACAGAAATGTTCCCCATGAAGTCTTGTTGATCCTAGCAAAAATTCATGTTGTTGTAAAATCCAAGATGGCCGCAAAATCTAAAAATAGCATTTTAAAAAACAAGTTTGTAGCGGCTACTTCTTGAAAATTCTAAGTGATATTGCTATGGGACTTTTTCTAAAATGATCAGCATGACATGATGTTGGTCCTTGTCGAAAACGTTTTGATTCGATGTTAAACATGGCTGCCAGCGGCCATCTTTGTTTACATGGAGTTATTTAGTAAAAACTTCTAGCGGCTACTCCTCTGAAACTACTCGACGGATTTCCATGAAACTTCACAGGAATGTTGCTCTTGATGTCTAAATGATCCTAGCAACATTTCAGGTTGGTCGGAAATTCAAGATGTTCACCACAGCTAAAATTAGATTTTCCAATAAGAGTTTGCAGCGAATACTTCTTGAAAACTATAAGTGATATTGATACGGGACTTTTTCTAAAATGATCATTATGGAATGGTGTTGATCCTTGTCGAAAATTATTTTGATACGACGTTAAACATGGCTGCCAGCAGCCATCTTTGTTTACATAGTTATATAATGAAAACTTGTAGCGACTACTCTGAAACTACTTCTTGATGTCTAATTGTTGCTCTTGATGTCTAATTGATCCTAGTAAAACTTCAGGTCGGCCGGAAATTCAAGATGGCCACCCCGCCACGGCTAATAATAGATTTTCAAAAAAGAAGTTTGTAGCGACTACTTCTTGAAAACTATAAGTGATATTGATATGGGACTTTTTCTAAAATGATCAGCATGACATGATGTTGGTCCTTGACGAAAATAGTTTTGATTCGATGTTAAACATGGCTGTCAGCGGCCATCTTTGTTTACATGGAGTTATCTAGTAAAAACTTGTAGCGACTACTCCTCTGTAACTACTCAAAGGAACTGAAATACTATGCGCAATAATACACGCATGAATGGAGTTACCCGGATGTGCCGCTCATAACGTGTGACCCAGATAACAAATTGGGAACTAAATGTCAGTAAATATTGTAGTTATTGCATACATGTGATACCTCACGGCGTGAGCTGAAATCTCACGGAATTCTAACCCTCCTCCCGGCCCCACGGAATTGTGTGAAAAACTCCCGTAAAATTGCTAAATTCTATTTTTCGAAAATCATAGGTCTGTTTCCTTTGTTTGGTATGTTAGCAGATTTATCAAGGCGTTG
Organism: Cyrtodaria siliqua; assembly: GCA_037043455.1. Lineage (NCBI taxonomy): Eukaryota > Metazoa > Mollusca > Bivalvia > Adapedonta > Hiatellidae > Cyrtodaria > Cyrtodaria siliqua. Next base: position 20,904 of record JAWPHD010014601.1, read on the forward strand.
TTGCTTTTAAAAATAGAATGAATTCAAGAATGACAACTCCTACGAAATTTCATACTTCGTATTTTCCAGAGGGGAAGTTATTAGGCAGCCATCAGTGCAGCCGTCTTTTGCACGGCTGTTTTTGAAAAATCGTGGCCAATATTTGGTGGTGTGAGAGGAGTAAAAAAAAAAAAAAAAAAAAATTAAACTCTTACTTTCTCAATATTTAAATATTTAAAAACCTTTAACCTCATCAAGAAGATAGACACTGTTTAATCTTGGCGACTCTCAGGACCTTCAGTCCTTTTATTTTTTTATTTTAAGCAAGTCTGTATCATAAAAAACACTTAACGAGGAACGGTTATTCACAAATGCAAGCTGCTAAATAACACTGGGAACGTTCACCTGTTTTGGATTGTTTAATTTATGGGACCCAGTACGGTTTTTGACGTGATTCGTGGCGCGATCCTAAAACTGTACAGTATAAGAAAAATAATATTTTTGTTGTTATATGATGCAATGGATAAATAAAAGGAAAATAGAACCTTATCAGGTTGTTTGTTTGACCTATTGAAGTGCGGCCGAAATTCAGCCTCTTCCCACTTTATTTTCCCAATTCTGGGTAAAAACATTCCCAATGTAAAAAAAGGTTTTTAGAAAGTTACTTTCCATTGTTGTTTTAATAGAAGTGCCTTCCTGGGATCCCATGTATGTTTTAATGGAATAGCCCTTACTGCAGGGCAGTTAATCATGAAACTGCACACTTATTTGGTCTGTCGGCCTCCGGAACATTATTATCTCCCCTTAGCTACTCCTCTTCAACCACATGTAGTTTCAATTTGAAATATATCTTAATCAGATTGTCAAGGTGGCAACACAGACCATGTTTGTTTACATAGACTTAAATAGGACAAACTTGGAAAGGTTACTTCACATTAACTTCTGATGGGATTATCATGAAACTTTGCAGAAACTGTGCAGGGGGTCTCCAGTTGGTGCGTTCGCATTGCAGGCGATGTCTAGTTGTTCTTAAAGCAAACTTCTTGCATATCAAGATGATCACCAAGGCTTAAAATAGGCATTGATGAAAAGCACAAAAAGTGTACATGCAAATATTTCAGATGATGCAGATATGGCCAGTGTAACAAAAATTGAGCCACTGCTCTGGAATCACATAAATTCACTGCTCTGGAATCACGTAACTTCACTACTCTGGGAACACTTATCTTCACTGCTCTGGGATCTTATAGTTTCAGTGCTCTGGAATCACATAACTTCTCTGTTCTGGAATCACATAACTTCACTGCTCTGGCTGGCATGGCATAACTTTGCTGCTCTGGAATCACATACCTTCACTGTTCTGGAATCTTATTTCTTTAGTGCTCTGGAATCACATAACTTCTCTGCTCTGCAATCACATAACTTCTCTGCTCTAGAATCACACAACTTTGCTGCTCTGGAATTTCATATATTCACTGCTCTGAAATCATGCATCTTCACTGCTCTGGAGTCATATATTTTCACTGCTCTGGCATCACATAACTTCTCGGCTTTGGATTCACATAACGTCACTGCTCTGTAATCACATGTCTTCACTGCTCTGGAGTCACATATTTTTACTGCACTGGCATCACATAACTTCTCTGCTTTGGACTTTGGATTCACATAACTTTGATGCTCTGAAATCTCTTATCATCACTGCTTACATATCACCACTTCACTGTTCTGGAATCATATATCTTCACGGCTCTAGAATCACAGCATCACTGCTCTGGAATCAAGTATCTTCACTTCACTCTGGAATCACATAACTTCACTGCTATGAAATCACTTAACTTCTCTGATATGTAATTGTATATCTTCACTGCTCTGGAATCACATGTCTTCACTGCTTTGGAATCACATGTCTTCACTGCTCTGGAGTCACATATCTTCACTTCTGGAATCACATATTTTCTTCACTGCTCTGAAATCACATATATTCTTTACTGCTCTGGAATTATAAACAGGTTTTCACTGGTCTGAAATCATATCTTCACTGCTCTGGTATAACATAACTTCACTGCTCTGAAATCATGTAACTTCACTACTGTGAAATCATATATCTTCACTTACGTGGAATCCCATAACTTCACTGCTGTGGAATCACATAACTTTTGTGCTCTGGAATCACATAACTTCACTGCTCTGAAATCACATACCTTCACTGCTCAGTAATGACATCACTGCTCTGGAATCGTAACTTCACTGCTCTGAAACCACATACCTTCACTGCTCTGTAATGACATCATTGCTTGGGAATCATATATTCACTGCTCTGGAATCACATACCTTCACTGCTCTGTAATGACGTCACTGCTCTGGAATCATATATTCACTGCTCTGGAATCACATACCTTCACTGCTCTGTAATGACATCACTTCTCTGGAATCATATATTCACTGCTCTGGAATCACATACCTTCACTGCTCTGTAATAACATCACTGCTCTGGAATCATATATTCACTGCTCTGGAATCACATACCTTCACTGCTCTGTAATATCATCACTGCTCTAAAATCATACATATTCACTGGTCTGGAACCACATCAATATTGGAATTTAACAAACATGATCAACATGTCATGATAATTGTGACCGTTGCAAATTTACTTGTTTTTTTGTACAATTCATAAAACTGAATGAAACTATAAATGTGTCTAATAATGAGTGTCATGTTTTATTCAGGATTTTAAAAGAAGAAGAAATAGATGTACATCTAGTAGCGATTGCGGAGAAGGACTGATGACATCTGTTACCCCGAACCCATCATCTACATGTTCACTCTCATTGATATAGATGTTTCTACAGGCACCGAGTTAATGTTTCTCAAACTAACCTTTAAAGAATTGATATACGGTTTGGAAGTTAGGTATGTCAAGGCAGTACATGCCAAGATAATCTATCCGAGATAATACTGCAATGCGAGATCAATTATTATTAATGTTTATTTTACAAGAAGCATGTTCTATGATGTGTAACAGCTGATGCTTTGTATTTGATAATTAAATAGTGCTCAGACATTTACATACAAAAATATTGCTGCAGTAGGTTGGAACTTATTGAATAGTGCTCAGAAGCTTACATAAAGAAATAGTGTGCAGCACTAGGTAAAATTTATTTGTTACAGAAACTTTGTCTCCATTGATGCTGTATGTCAGATTGGTTTGGTTAACTTAATTAATCAATATAATTAATGTGGGAGAATGTGAATGTTTCTAAATAGATTTCATATCATATATTGACTTAATTCTCTTGCTTTCGTAACCTTAAATAGTTGTCCCCACTAGTGATCGTCTGTCTGCTCTTCACACTTTATTGTGTTTGCATTCACGTGATTCACACTTAATTGTGTTTGCAATCACGTGATTCACACGGTATTGTGTTTGCAATCACATGATTCACACTTTATTGTGTTTGCAATCACGTGATTCACACTTTATCGTGTTTGCAATCACATGATTCACACTTTGTGTTTGCAATTACGTGATTCACACTTTATTGTGTTTGCAATCACGTGATTCACACTGTGTTTGCGATCACGTGATTCACACTTTATCGTGTTTGCAATCACATGATTCACACTGTTTGCAATCACGTGATTCACGCTTTATCGTGTTTGCAATCACGTGATTCACGCTTTATCGTGTTTGCAATCACGTGATTCACACTTTATTGTGTTTGCAATCACGTGATTCACACTTTGTGGTTGCAATCACGTGATTCACTATCGTGTTTGCAATCACGTGATTCACACTGTGTTTGCAATCACGTGATTCGCACTTTATCTTGTTTGCAATCACATGATTCAAACTGTGTTTGCAATCACGTGATTCACACTTTATTGTGTTTGCAATACGTGATTCACACTTTATTGTGTTTGCAATCACGTGATTCACACTTTATTGTGTTTGCAATCACGTTATAAGATGATCATATTCAACCAGGGCTTCCGTTTGCGGGCGTACGGCCGTAAATTACGTCCAAAAATCGTAGTTGTACGGCAAAAATAAAACATCAAAGGCGTACAGTGTACTTCCAAAAACTTCAAAGTACGCCGCGATTTTTTACTACGGATGTCCCATAAATTATAGCCCCGCCCATCTAATCTAATTTCATTTGAGACTACCGACATAACAAGTTGTAAAGCAATTAAAACTCAGTGGAGCCTGTAATTGACAGGTAAAACCTGTTTTGTCCAGTTTTTATCAAGGGTCACACGCGTGGCTGGTGTGAGGAGAGACTGTTAATTAGATAATTGGCCTAGCCGCGCATTTCACAAAATGAAAGTAGCAGTATAATCTCGATGCCAAATTGCTTAATTTATATTCATTAACCACAAAGTTGAAACTCCTTACACAAACAGATTATACTTTTTAGGCTATTTCTTTTATATCTTTGTGTCATTTTTCTATGTATTTATCAAAGTTACAAATAGAAACGAAGTACTGATTGACAAACAATATTTAATAATCTCTTACCTAGGAGAAAGAACTCTTTGCGAAAGGAGACTAAACACGGAAGTGAAATTATCACTGGCAAAAACAATCGATTGCTTTGATAATAAATTAATAAATCTGTTACATTTATTCCTACACTTGACAGTTTTACATACCTTTCATTAATGTATGCCAATTTAAAAGCTTTCCTGGACTGATAAATTGAAAACTGTTTGCAAAATGTAATTCACTGTATAAAACTTGTGGGTGGGGTATGGCACGCAAACGCAAATAAAGTATTTTTAGTTTGAAACTGTTTATATAATGATGTCATCAAATATATTCTTTTATAAACATAGATGATTATAAATATCCTTTTTTAGCTCACCTGAGCCGAAGGCTCAAAGGTGAGCTATTGGGATCACTCTTCGTCCGTCGTCCGTCCGTCGTCCGTCGTTAACTTTTGCTTCAAATAACTTCTCCTCAGAAACCACTTGGCTAATTTTGACCAAACTTCACGTGGATGATCCTAAGGTGAATGCTTTATAGATTTGTTAAAATTAGGTCAGCGCGACATCCAAGATGGCCGCCATTACCATATATGGTTGAAACCTTAAAAAATCTTCTCAAGAACCGCTGGATAGATTTCGACAGTTTTTCTTTTAAAATGATCTCCAACGTCTAGACTATCAAGTTTGTTCAAATGAAGTCCCCGGGTTCAAAAATGGCCATGCCCCAGGGGTCCAAAGTTTGTATATTGAGATTTTGCATGTTTTTCATATAGACATATAGGAAAAAACTTTTAAAAATCTTCTTCTCTGAAACCACAAGGCACAGAGGTCTCATGTATTACATGTAGCATCAGCTTATTGTCCTCTACTAAGTTTGTTCAAATGGTGACCCTGGGGTCAAATTTGTCCCTGCCCCGGGGGTCACAGTTTTACATAGACTTATATAGAATTTTTTTTAAAAAATCTTCTTCTCAGAAACTGCAAAAGCCAGAGGTTTGATATTTTGCATTTACTATAAGCTTATGGTCCTTTACCAAGTTTGTTCAAATGGTGACCCAGGGGTCACATTTGGCCCCGCCCCGGGGGTCACAGTTTTACATAGGCTTGTATAGGGAAAAACTGAAAAAAATCTTCTTCTCTGGAACCACATGGCACGGAGCTCTCATGTATTACATGTAGCATCAGCTTATGGTCCTCTACTTAGTTTGTTCAAATGGTGACCCTGGGGTCAAATTTTTCCCAGCCCTGGGGGCCACAGTTTTACATAGACTTATATAGGATTTTTTTTTATAAAATCTTCTTCTCGGAAACTACAAGAGCCAGGGGTTTGATATTTTGCATTTACTATAAGCTTATGGACCTTTACAAAGTTTGTTCTAATGGTGACCCAGGGGTCACATTTGGCCCTGCCCCGGGGGTCACAGTTTTACATAGGCTTATATGGGGAAAAACTTAAAAAATCTTCATCTCTGGAACCACATGGCACTGAGCTCTCATGTATTACATGTAGCATCAGCTTATGGTTCTCTACTTAGTTTGTTCAAATGGTGACCCTGGGGTCGAATTTGTCCCCGCCCTGGGGGTCACAGTTTTACATAGATATGAATAGGGAAAAACTTAAAAAGCCTTCTTCTCTGAAACTGCAAGAGCCAGAGGTTTAATATTTTGCTTTTGCTATAAGCTCATGGTCCTCTACCAATTTTGTTCAAATGGTGACCCAGGGGCCACATTTGGCCCCGCCCCGGGGGTCACAGTTTTACATAGGCTTGTATAGGGAAAAACTGAAAAAAATCTTCTCTGGAACTGCAAGAGCCAAAGGTTTAATATTTTGAATTTACTATTAGATTATGGTCCTCTACCAAGTTTGTTCAAATGATGACCCAGGGGTAAAATTTGACCCCACTCCGTGGGTCACAGTTTAACATAGACTTATATAGGAAACACATTAAAGACTTCTTCTCTGGAACTACAAGAGCCAGAGGTTTAATATTTTGCATTTACTATACTCTTATGGTCCTTTACCAAGTTTGTTCAAATGGTGACCCTGGGTTCACATTTGGCCCCACCCCAGTGGTCACGTTTTACATAGACTTGTGTAGGGAAAAACTTAAAAAATCTTCTTCTCTAAAACCACAAAGCACACAGCTCTCATATATTACATGTAGCCCTGGGGTCACATTTGGCTCTGCCCAAGGTGTTATTCTCTAGCACCTTCATTTTATATTCGATCTTTACCAAACTTTGTCAATGTCTTAAACTGTCTATATCAATGTTGTTATACACAACAGAGCCCACATTTCTTGAACAACCTTAACCAAACTTGCACAGATTGTATAGGACCATAAGATTTCGAAGAAGTTCGATAATGTGTATAGGACCATAAGATTTCGAAGAAGTTCGATAATGTGCCAGTACTCAGATGATCGCTTTAGGGCCATCTTGGCCCTGGCCCTCTTTTATTGGTTCAAATTAACTCAGGTGAGCGATATAGGGCCATCATGGCCCTCTTGTTTCTTTAAAGCATTTAGACGTGTTGTTTCCCTCACCACCACGCGGAATCACTGACTCAAAGACTGAGTGAATGCCATGCCCAAACGCTGGAAATTCCTAAATTTTCCCCATGAACTTCCAAATTTGATATACAGGAAGTTCGAACTTCCTAAATTTGAACCTTAGTGGAAGCCCTGTTCAACATGCATTTTGATTCAACAATTTTGACCAATGGCCCTTTATTTAAGGTCCTAATAAGAACCATGTGGCTGCAACTTGTCATTCAGTTTTGAAGGGATTCAGTTAAAATTGGGTAATATGGTTTGCAATGTAAAGATGATCATTTGAAATCGTCATATTGATTTGACAATTTTTACCACAGTAAGGGAACTGTTTGGACTTAGACATTTTAGGGCATAGTAAGATCCTTGTGTCCGCAACTTGTCATTCAATTTTGAAGGGATTCTATTTATATTTAGTTGGATTGTTTGCAGTCGTGTTAAGATGATCATTTATTATATACTTTCCAGTGAAATAGTGGATTTTATGATTAAAATAAAACCTTACATTTTCATTGTTTATGAAAATATATTTTCACTCAAAATATGATATCATGGAACTGTTGATGTTTACGTTGTTTACGTTGTTGACGTTATTGACCTCATTGTTCGTTGTTGACGTTATTGACCTCATTGTTTTGGTGCATTATATTTTTCTGCATAAAGGACAAGGTATGATAAGAGAGTATTTTGGCCCCCATAATATCCAAAATGCAATAAATAGTTTACTTTAATTTATTGTGCATGTTAAAGTAACTTGATTATATTCTATCTTAAATATATTTTTGTTTTATTTATCTAGAAGGCTTAACTTTGGTCTCAAAAATTGTCATTTTTGGTACTTTGGTCATATTTTGCAGATTTTGGTCGTTTCTGGGCTAGTTTTTGATCCCAAAAATATAGAGCGCATCCCCTGAGCACACACTTTTTAGGCTGATGATGTGTCTATTATATACTTATGACAAAATACCAGCTGTGCTGATGGTGCGCTCTTTATTTCCAGGACCAAAAATTGACAGAATCTGCTGAAACTGAACAAAACTTTCATTGTTTTTAAAGAAAGGGCCTTGTTTGTGAGTCATTAAGAGCTTCTAAAATAAATATTCAAACTTAGTGATTTTAACACCAGTATTGGGGGCCAATTTTGCTCCATATAATACCTTGTCCTTTCCAGGTTGCGAGTATATAATAAATAGAATATTAATTTTGTTGGTTTGTTGTGAATATAGGATTTATATTCATCTTGAAGTGAGAAAACCCAAATATTTTCGCTCGTGCTAAAGCACTCGTGAAAATATAAGTTTTCTCACTTCTCGATGTAAACAAATCCTTTATTCACTCAAAACAACAAATATCCTCTATATATAATCGTCATATTGATTCGACCATCTTTACAGCAGTTGTGGCTGGGTTTTTTAGGACCTTTTGGCTGCAACTAACCGTCAGTTTTGAAGGGATTAAACTAGTGAATATATTTGCTTTGATTGCTTGCGTTCATCGGAACGTGATCATATTTCATCGTTATTGTGATACGACAATTTTTTCAGGGGATATGGTCCTTTTTGGACTTCAGATTTTGTATCATAGGTTAAAGAGAATTTATATATAACCTCATGTCCTCTATCTAAAATTCTCTATTTGCGACTGCAGAGAAAATCCTTGTACCAGATAACAGACAAGGCAGTCTATGAAAGGCTACCAGATAACAGACAAGGCAGTCCATCAAGGAAGCCTTTTTTCTGCAAATAATTAATTAAAAATGATAAAAATAAAGCAGATATCAGTGATGAAGCCAGGACCATGCAATGAAATGACAAATTCTGAAGGTTAACCTTGTAGAATGTTAAAGAGGCTCTACAAATAGCTATGCAATTTTATTATAAAATATTAAATACTCAGCATTACCGTGTAATCAGTTTCCTGTGCAGAAATATTTGTTCTCTTTCTGTTATTTAGAAACCCCCGAGCACACACAGTTCTTAGGCTGATGGTGTGCCTCTATTATATACTTGTTATGACAAAATACCATCTGTGCTGAGGGTGCACTCTGTATTTCCAGGACCAAAAATTGACAGAAAAATGCTGAAACTGAACAAAAAAAAATCATTTTTTTAAAGAAAAGGCATTGTTTGTAAGTCTCCTAAAGTCATTAAGAGCTTTCTAAATATTTTTTAATATAAGTTTTAATATTGATTTGGTGATATCAATGAAAGCTTGGACGAGTTCAAGTACCAGCCAGATCGGACCAGTAACACTGGAGTTCTTGCCCTGGAATTAATGAAAATTGCTATATTTTGTCTTGTCAATACTCCGGCGCCTGCATTTTTCATCCGATCTTTACCAAACTTTACCAGATTGTTAATAGCAATGAAAGCTCGGAAGAGTTCGAAAACCAGCCAGATCAAACCAGTAACACTGGAGTTATTGCCCTTGAATAATGAGATTTGCTATTTTTTCTAGTCAACACTGTAGTGCCTTCATTTCTCATCCGATCTGTACCAAACTCTATCAGTTTATTAATAACAATGAAAGCTCGGACAAGTTCGAAAACCAGCCAGATCGGACCAGTAACACCAGAGTTATTGCCCTTGAATTAGCGAAAATTGCTATATTTTGTCTTGTCAACATTCTGGCGCCTCCATTTTGCACCCTAAATTTACCAAACTTTGCCAGATTGTTGATATTGATGAAAGCTCGGTCAGAATCTAAAACCAGCCAGGTCGGACCAGTAACGCCAAAGTTATGGACCTTGAATTATTGAAAAATGTGTTAACACTCTAGCACCTTCGTTTTTCATCCGAACTTTACCAGATTGTTATGACAAGGCTTTCATTTTGCTGTATTTCAGCAAAACTTTGCAGGGATGATCAGTACCAAGCCTAGTTATGCATATTGTAACCTTGTTCCGGTTGAATGATTTTTAGTGGAGTTATGGCCCTTTAAAGGTTTTAATACACATAATTTGTAGACTAGTTCTGCCCCAACCGTATTTCGACGAACTTGGAATGATGATCAGTATCGAGCCTAGTAGTGCATATCATCACCATGTTCCGGTTGAATGATTTTTAGCGAATTTATGGCCCTATAAAGGTTTTACTACACAAACTTTGTCCGGACTAGTTCTCCTGAACCCCTGGCCGGATTTCAGAGAAACGTTGCAGAGATGATCAATACCAAGCCTAGTTGTGCATATCATCCCCGTGTTCCAGCTGAAAGATATTTTGACCGAATTATAGTCCTTTACACCTTTTAATACAAAAACTTTGTCCGGACTAGTTCTGCTGAACCCCTGGCCAAATTTCAAGGAAACTTGGCAAGGATGATCAGTATCAAGCCTAGTTGTGCATATCATCACCGTGTTGCGGTTGAAAGATTTTTGGCGGAGTTATGGCCCTTTAAAGTTTTAAATTCACTATCTTTGTGCAGACAAGTTCTCCCGAACCCCTGGCTGGATTTCAGTGAAACTTGGCAGGAATGATCAGACTCCATATAGCCAGTAGAGTGATACAGGCCCTCTTCGGCCTCTTGTTTATCATGATGATTCAAGACTTCGTCATAAAACTGCAAAAGCAAACGTGGCTCCATCGTAAATGGAGTGTTTACTGTAGAATGTGCAATAACTCTGCAGGTTAGAAGGTTCTAGGTCCATTATTCATATTTTATCTTGATGTAAATGGAGGTTGAGCCTGGCATATTCGTTCCTGTCAGGCGCCGTATAACCTTGCTTGTTTTGGTGCACCGCAAAACCAAATTCAATTCAATTCCTGATCAACCAGACAGAACTACCAAAGCAGCTATAATGAAAAACAGGGTCGGGCAGCTTGCCTGCTGGGTTCTAGGTCAGACTTGTCTGCCAGACTCTGGGTTCTAGGTCAGCTTGCCTGCCAGACTCTGGGTTCTAGGTCAGACGTGACTTGTTTTTCAGCTTCAGCTTCAATAGGTTGAATTGGGGTTTTATGGCACATAAACACCAAAAGCTTATCTGGCACCAACATGAATGACCATTCCAGATGCACTCTCCATTTACACCTAGATAAATATATGCAGAATGGGCCTAGCACCTTCTCACCTGCAGAACTGCAGAGTTGCTGCAAATTCTCTGGTCAGCACTCCCTTTTTCGCTGGAGCCAAGATCATTGTTTTCTGCCACCACTCAAGTAGCACCTGAAACAATAGTCGTGGTGGCCCAGTGGATAGCATGCGGATAGCATGTTCGACTGAATATGTAGATCAAGTGTTCCGAGTCTCACTGGCACCACTGGGTTACTTTGGTGTGTCCTTAGGCAAGACACTTCCATCAGCCTGATCCGTCGGATGGGACGTTAACCGGAGTCACACGTATCGGTATCCATCCGGCATGTTCACCATATGAATTTTCAATAGTAAGAGTAGGGCAGGTTCCTGGATTCCTATATATCCTTCCACTCTCTCTCTGTGGCTGCTCGAAATAATCTAAACAATATTTTGAAGAGCTGTTACAAATTTCAATTCAAACCCACTACCTAATGACTGGAAGGGAAGCTCTCTACCAACTGAGTTATAACTTGATTTGATTAGTTTACAACTCGTATACAACCTTGGCAAAGACCATCAATTACCAAGATAAAAATATATTTACATCGCATTAACATTATTGTTCATAGAGGGAGGTTAACCGGTTGTGATTAAACATATAGTTTATCTTTACCAGATTGTTATTGTGCGTAGACAATGACATGAAATTGGTACAGCAACACTAAATCTTGGCAGCTCCCTGTGATAGCACTGTATTGATTGACATACATGTATACTTGAAAGCAGTGTATGGCCAATATTACCTGTGTACAGGCTAGATAAAGTTATGCTATACTCTAATGATCTACAACTTATATACCACTGGGAGCTCGACTTTTCAAGTGAGAAAGTGTCGATCCTTACAGATGGCAGAAACTATACAGTATTGGTTCTATCCAGGGAAAATGGGAAGGTCTGCTGCTACAACAGAAAACAAGAGGCCCAGTAGACGCTCTACTTGCTAAAACGGCTCTTATATCAAGGGTTGTCATCATAAAATTCCCATCAGTACTTCTTTTTTCCGAACTTGTCCAATATTTCATTGCTATACCGCGATTTGCACAACTAGACATCATACCAAGATTTCCTGCCAAATTTCGTAGAAATCCAACAAGCCATTTAGGAGCAGCACCGACAAGAAATTGAAAGTAAAAATGAAAAAGGGCCGTAACTCCGTCAAGAATCAGCGAACTGGAACAAAGGCGTGATATGCACAACTAGACATTTTACCGATGCTTCCTGCCAAGTTTCCTCGAAATCCAACAATGCGTTTAGGAGGAGTAGCGCCGACAAAAAATTTAATGTAAAAATGTCAAGGGCCATAACTCCATCAAAAATCAAATAATCATGCTAGCTTTCGTCAAATCCATCACGGCATAAAAAATAATAATAAAAAAAATAAAAAAATATGAATACAAAATTTAAAAAAAAAAAATAAAAAAAAAAAAAATGAAAAATATTAAAAAAAAAAAATATTAAAAAAAAAATTAGTATTAAAGGATCAAACAATAAATGAAGGTGCTAGAGTGTTCACAAGGCAGAAAAGGGCATATTTTAGCAAAGACAAGGGCCATATGCTCCGATGTTTCTTTTTTTTCGAACTCGTCCAAGATTTCATTGCTATTAACAATCTGTGCAAGCTTGGTGAAGGTGCTGGAGTGTTCACAAGACAGAAAATGGCATTTTTACAGAAAAAACAAGGGCCATAACTCTGGTGTTACTGATCCGATTTGGCTGGTTTTCGAACTTGTCCGAACTTTCATTGATATTAACAATCTGTGCAAGTTTGGTAAAGACCAAATAATACATGAAGGTGCTAAAGTGTTCACAAGGCAGAAAATGGCATTTTCAGAATAAACAAGGGCCATAACTCTGGTGTTACTGATCCGATTTGGCTGGTTTTCGAACTTGTCCGAACTTTCATTGATATTAACAATCTGTGCAAGTTTGGTAAAGACCAAATAATACATGAAGGTGCTAAAGTGTTCACAAGGCAGAAAATGGCATTTTCAGAATAAACAAGGGCCGTAACTCTGGTGTTACTGACCCAATTTAGCTGGTCTTTCATTGGTATTAATAATCTGTGCAAGTTTTGTAAAGATCAAATAATAAATGAAGGTGCTAGAGTGTTCACAATGCAGAAAATGGAGTTTTTCAGAAAAACAAGGGCCATAACTCTGGTGTTACTGACCCAATTTTGCTGGTTTTCGAACTTGTCCGAGCTTTCATTGATATTAAATCTTTGCAAGTTTGGTAAAGATCAAATAATAAATGAAGGTGCTAGAGTGTTCACAAGGCTTAATATGGCATTTTTCAGCAAAACGAAACTAATCCTATATGGCTGGTTTTCAAACTTGTCCGAGCTTTCATTGATATAAAGACACCATACTGACGTCATTTCGAATTTTTCAAATTCATCACTGATATTTGGCAGGTGCCCTCCTGATTTTTCAGGACTTCATCTGCGGTGCGGTAATTCGGTGTGATAATCCTAATACATTTAGGGATTCACAAACTTTTGGGGACCCTTTTATAGAAATATAAAACACACATTTGAGGAAAGTTTGGTGCTTTTGTCCGGCGTGTCTAGATTGGGTCCTAAAACTTGGGTTTTGGTCCCTAGCTATATATATGCAAATCACCTGACCGGACTACTTTTTCCCCCATAATTCCAAGCGCCAAACATGAGAGATGATAATAGTATCGATCGAGGGCGAGAATGATAAAGACACTGACAAAGTTTCGTAAAGATCGGATTAATAATGAAGGCCCTAGAGTGTTCACAAGGCAAAAGTTAACGGACGGACGGATGACGGACGGACGACGGACAACTCGCCATCCCATCATATATCGACCATCATATATGGCCAAACATGTGCTAAAAATGATGTAAAACACCATTCAAAGAAAACAAACTAGCCAAATTGTTTGGGTGGTTGCTTCAACCATGATCATGTTGATGCGCCTAACGTGCTCAAAATGATGTAAAACACCATGCAAATAAAGTAAACAAATCAAACTGTTTGGGTGCTTCCTTCATCCATTAACATGTGCTAAAATTGAAATAAAACACAGTGCAAATAAAGCAAATAAATCTAATTGTTTGGGTGGTTAAACCAATTTCGTGTGGAAAACATTAAGACTCGGCTAGATTTTGTTGTATTGAATTGAATTGAATTGGGGTTTTAAGGTGCACCAACACATGAAAGGTTATATGGCGCCTAACAGGAATGCAATGCCAGGGCATCGCCAATGGAGCCAAATGAGAAAGAAAAATGAAAGTGGCTCTAAATTTCAAACATTGTCGAAAATGTTTGGCGACATCCAAAAAAAGCTGAAAAGCCAAACTTTAAATATTTTCTATGCTATAAGCTGCCTCAAAGTACACATCAAAAAAATTGACACCACACACACTGATTGACTGCACCTTGAATTAACAAACACAGTCTGTGATGGGATTAAGAAAGTTTATCAAACGTTATGACACTTGAGCAGATAATTGACAGCTGATTGAAGACATATAAAGAGATGACTGCATACCACTGCAATTTCTTTTCTTTACTTTTTAAATAATAACATGGATGTCTGTTTGCCACAGTTTCTTTGTTGACAAATTGAGTGTGAGAAAGTCAATAACATTGCCAATTCCTAAAATGGCTTATAAACGTAACTGAAAAATAAAATTCATAATATGTTCTATTGCTTTGTTTTGTTTTTAATTTAAAATAAGTATACTATCATGTCTGTTAGTATCGTTTAAAATAATTCTTTAAAATGATATTTGCAATATACAATTACATATTTTACAAAAAAAATATGAGTGACAATACACGTCATGTATCATTTTCAATGAATAATTCACATATTACTTATTGATCAATTCCCTTGGTGCCATTTGGCTCCTACTTCTTGAATTTGGCTCCAACTTTTTTCATTTGGCGCAAGTGGTGGCGCAAGAAAAAAATCGGCCAGAGGAGGCCCTGCTCATCCTCCATGTACATCGAGATAAAATATGGAGAACGGGCCTAGAACCTTCTCACCCTGAACTGCAGAGTTGCTGCAAATTCTATTGTAAACACCCCATTTACGCTGGAGCCACGTTATAGTTTTTCTGCCACTGCTCTAGTGATATGAGCGAGATGGCACCTGAAACAATGCAGGGGTCTTGATGAAGACCTTTAATGAGCATGAACAAAAAATGATAAAATGAACATGAATTTGGGGAGGTTCTACCCCTCTGCCTTCCCATCAAACGGCATCTGCAGTCTCCCTATTATTTGCCCCGTAACCAAACAGTGCCCCCAGAACCATGTATAAATCATTAATATTAATTCATATGATGCTATAAGGCTCAAATAAAATATTCTTGTGTTGAGATCAAATTACACTTTTATTGAATTTATGCGCAAATGAATTAATATTTATAATTAAACAACAAGAGGCCCAAGAGGGCCTGTGGACGCTCTACTGGCTAAACATAAAGTTTATGCATAATATCATTCAACTGGAACATGGCGATGACATACGCAACTAGGCTTGTTGCTGATCATTCCTGCCAAGTTTTGTTGAAATCCAGCCAGACGTTCAGGAGAACTAGTCTGTACAAAGTTAGTGTATTAAAACCTTTAAGGAGTCATAACTCTGCCAAAATTCATTCAACCAGAACATGGCAATGACATGTGCAACTAGGTTTGGTACTAATCATCCCGAACAAGATTCGCTGAAATCCGGCCAGGAGCTGAGAAGAGACTAATCTGGACAAAGTTTGTCTATTAAAACCTTTACAACTCTGCCAAAAATCATTCAACCGGATTATGGCGATGATATGCAGGATTGATACTGATCATCCTTGTCAAGTTCAGCTGAAATCCAGCCAGGGGTTCAGGAGAATCAGGCCGGAAAATGATTGTGCATCAAAAACGTGTGTGCATCAAAAACCTTTAAAGGGCCATAACTCTGCCAAAAATCTGTAAACTGAAACGCGACGATGATATGCACAATAGGCTTGGTGCTGATCATCCCTATAAAGTTTCGCTGAAATCTGGCGAGGGGTTCAGGAGAACTTGTCCAGACAAAGTTTGTGTATTAAAACCTTTAAAGGGCCATAACTCTGCCAAAAATCATTCAACCGGAACATGGCGATGATTTCCACAACTAGACCTGGAACTGATCATCCATAAAATGTTTCGTTTAAATCTGGCCAGGGGTTCAGGAGAACTAGTCTGGACAAAGTATGTGTATTAAAACCTTTAAAGGGACATAACTCCACCAAAATCATTCAACCGGAACACGGTGACGATATGTACAACTAGGCTTGGTACTGATCATCCCTAAAAAGTTTCACTGAAATATGTCCAAATAAAGGCCCTTTCGTCTTACTGAGGCCAAAATATAGCATTTTTCAGAAAATGAAGGGCTATAAATGGTCCTATCTGGCTGTTTTTCAAATTTGTCGGAGCTTTCATTGATATTAACAATCTGATAAAGTTTGGTAAAGATCAGATGAAAAATGAAGGCCCTATTGTCTTAACGACGAAAAATATAGCATTTTTAACTAAATAAAGGGCCATAACTCCGCTGTTACTGGTCCGATCTGGCTGGTTTTCGATCCTGTCCGAGCTTTCATTGATATTAACAATCTAGTACAGTTTGGTAAAGATCGGATGAAAAATGAAGGCCCTATCGTCTTAACGACGCAAAATATAGCACTTTTAACTAAATCAAGAGCCATAACTCCGCTGTTGCTGGTCCAATCTGGCCGGTTTTCGAACTTGTCTGAGCTTTCATTGATATTACCAATCTGGTAAAGTTTGGTTAAGTTCGGATGAAAAATGAAGGCCCTATCGTCTTAACGAGGCAAAATGTATCATTTTTAACTAAATCAAGGGCCATAACTCCGCTGTTACTGGTCCGATCTGGCCAGTTTTCGAACTTGCCCGAGCTTTCATTGATATTAACAATTTGTTAAAGTTTGAGAAAGAACGGATGAAAAATAAAGTCCCTATTGTCTTAACGAGGCAAAATATAGCATTTTTAACTAATCCAAGGGCCGTAACTCCGCTGTTACTGGTCTGATCTGGCCGGTTTTCGAACTTGTCCGAGCTTTCATTGATATTACCAATTTGGTACAGTTTGGGAAAGATCGGATGAAAAATGAAGGCCCTATCATCTTAATGAGGCAAAATACAGCATTTTTAACTAACTCAAGGGCCATAACTCCGCTGTTACTGGTCCGATTTGGCCGGTTTTCGAACTTGTCCGAGCTTTCATTGATATTAACAATATGTTAAAGTTTGGTAAAGATCAGATGAAAAATGAAGGCCCTATCGTCTTAACGAGGTAAAAGTTAACGGACGGACGGACGACGGACAACTCGCCATCCCATAAGCTCTGCTGGCCCTTGGCCAGTAGAGCTAAAAACCAGCAGAGTTCTCGAGTTTCCAGACCAAACATTTCATAAACAATGATTTAACCAAATGGAACATGCAGCTAAATTTAATACATGTGCACGTTTTATAAAAAAAAAAGCACATAGGTTTTCATTTGTGTTTAGATCGACTAACATAATACTTCCAGATTGCCTCTATTCCATTTCAGTATTACCTAAATTTTACATAGACAAACTTCTTCAAAAAAATGCACTCTAATGATGATTTGGAGTGTTGATATTAGAAAATGTACTAAAAGCATTTTCAATGTCAGGATCACCCTCAACAATGTCTTGCAAGCACAAAGGGAACATGGATAAATTTCATGAACAAGAGCATCGCCTT
The DNA here is from genome assembly GCA_037043455.1 of Cyrtodaria siliqua. Classification (NCBI taxonomy): domain Eukaryota; kingdom Metazoa; phylum Mollusca; class Bivalvia; order Adapedonta; family Hiatellidae; genus Cyrtodaria; species Cyrtodaria siliqua. The sequence continues at coordinate 38,749 of JAWPHD010014601.1, forward strand.
ACGGGGCATTATACACCAATTTGCTAAAGTTGTTATGTTCAAAGCATTTCCTAGTTGGTCAGGTCAATATGACCTTGACCTTTGTCCTTCAACACAAAAATAAACTGATAGGGGATGTTGTTTAACCAAGAGCGATATTTGAATAAAATGTCAAGATTGTAGGTCAGTCCGTGAATAACAGCCGGGAAAAAAATTGTCATGATCAGGTCACAGTGACCTTGACATTTTACCTACTAAGCATTTGGTTTTACCTACTATGCAGTTGGGAAAATATCTTTTAGGAGGTCATTGTCAGGTCAGTGCGACCTTCAGGACCTACTGAACACGTAAGCAATAGGCTTCCTCCTCTCACCAAGGGCAATATACCTATATAGTTTCAGGAGTGTGAGTGTTATGGTTTCGAAGTTATTTAGCGGAATGTGTATTTCCTTACAAGGTAATGGTGATCTTGACCTTTGGCCTACTGACCCAAAATCAAAAGGGTTCCTCCTTTCACAAAAGGCAATATACCTATGAAATTTCATGAGTTTGGGTGTTCAGGTTTTGAATTTATCACAACCGACCCAAAAATCAATAGGGTTTCTCCTCTCACCAAGGGCAATGTACCTACAAAGTTTCATAAGTGTAGGTATTATACTGCTGGAGTTATCACTTGGAATATGTACTGGTGATCATGACCTTTAATGTAGTGACCTCAAAAGTAACAGGATTTCTCCTCCAACTAAGGGCAATATGCCTATGAAGTTTTGTGAGTGAGAGTGTCATGGTTTCGAAGTTATTTAGCGGAATGTGTATTTCCATATAAGTTCATGGTGACCTTGACCTTTGGCCTACTGACCCCAAAGACAATAAGGTTCTTTGTCTCACCGAAGTCAATGTACTTACGTTTCGTGAGCGAGTGTAATGGTTTCGAAATGATAGCGTGGAATGTCTATTTTAAACATCTTTGTGACCTTGACCTTGAAATAATTGTCCCAAAAATCAATAGGTTTCCTCCACTCACCAAGGGCAGTGAACCTATGAAATTTCACGAGTGCAAGTGTTACAGTTTCAGTTATTGCGTGGAATGCCTATTTCCATATAAGGTCATAGCGACATTGATCTTTGATCTACTGACCCAAACAAAAATAGGTTCCTCCGCTCTCCTAGGGCAATGTACATACAGAGGATCTTACACGAATACTCATTCATAATTGAATTTTTTAGTTGGTAAGGCTCTTGCCGGGCATTATATCATTTTTGCTAACAAATTTAATAAATTAAATAATGAACGAGAACAAATGTTAGATTCTATTTATCACATAACTCACACATCAACTTTTATTGCAGTTTGCCTGTCGCTTTAACACGCGAAACCGACATAAACCATGGGAATTGGATCATAGTCATTATAGATTTTTTTTGACAGTGCATACTAGGCTTATTTGCATACTTACACTACTTTTTGCATACAAGGTCATGGTGACCTTGAGCTTTGACCTACTGACCCCCCAAAACAAGTTTTCCCCCCTCACCTAGGGCAATGTACCGGTACTATTTTCATGAGGTATGTGGTATGTAGTTGTGTCCGGAATGCACAATTGTTTTCATGGATGGACTGACAACCCCATACCAGAATACATCCCGTTTTTCAATTGAATAAAATGGCCCAATGGATAGCAAGTTCAACTCAGAATATCCATGGGCCTCACAGGCTTCCTTCGGTGTGTCCCAAGGCAAGACATGCTTATGCCAGTTTGCAAAGGCTCTTTGTCTTGTCCGATTTATTTCCATAAGGCCAACAAAAAAAACACTGTGTTTCCGGTCGACCCTATTCTTAAGGGGCCGACCCTGAAACTTTTTATGAAAAAAAAAAGTTGTTCTGAACAATGATTTATCACAATATATCGAGGTAAACCGACATCACAGGAAAACTTTCAATTGTATCATCAACTTGTGTCGGGTTTATGAGATAAATACAACAACAAAACAAGAGGTCAATGACCTTGAAGCTCTACTGATTGATTCTGATTTCAGGAAGTAGTCGCTACAGACTTGTTTTTTGAAAATTTATTTTTAACCGTGGCGGCCATCTTGAATTTCCGGCCGACCTGAAATTTTGCTAGGATCAATTAGACATCAAGAGCAACATTCCTGTGTAGTTTCATGAAAATCCGTCAAGTAGTTTCAGAGGAGTAGTCGCTACAAGTTTTCATTATATAACTCTATGTAAACAAAGATGGCCGCTGGCAGCCATGTTTAACGTCAAATCAAAACGAATTTCGACAAGGACCAACATCATGTCATACTGATCATTTTAGAAAAAGTCCCATATCAATATCTCTTATAGTTTTCAAGAAGTAGTCGCTACAAACTTATTTATTTTAAATCTATTTTTAGCTGTGGCGGCCATCTTGAATTTCCGGCCGACCTGAAATGTTTCTAGGATCAACTAGACATCAAGAGCAACATTCCTGTGAAGTTTCATGAACATCCGTCAAGTAGTTTCAGAGGAGTAGTCGCTACAAGTTTTTACTATATAACTCTATGTAACCAAAGATGGCCACTGGCAGCCATGTTTAACATCGAATCCAAATAATTTTCGACAAGGACCAACATCATGTCATACTGATCATTTTAAAAAAAGTCCCATATCAATATCTCATATAGTTTTGAAGAAGTAGTAGCTACAAACTTATTTATTTTAAATCTATTTTTAGCTGTGGCGGCCATCTTGAATTTCCGGCCGACCTGAAATTTTTCTAGGATCAACTAGACATCAAGAGCAACATTCCTGTGAAGTTTCATGAACATCCGTCAAGTGGTTTCAGAGTAGTCGCTACAAGTTTTTACTATATAACTCTATGTAACCAAAGATGGCCACTGGCAGCCATGTTTAACGTTGAATCAATATAATTTTCGACAAGGATCAACATCATGTCATGCTGATCATTTTAGAAAAAGTCCCATATCAATATCACTTATAGTTTTCAAGAAGTAGTCGCTACAAACTTATTTTTTAAAAATCTATTTTTAGCTGTGACGGCCATCTTGAATTTCTGGCAGATCTGAAATTTTGCTAGGATCAATTAGACATCAAGAGCAACATTCCTGTAAAGTTTCATGACAATCCGCCAAGTAGTTTCAGAGGAGTAGTCGCTACAATTTTTTACTATATAACTCTATGTAAACAAAGATGGCCGCTGGCAGCCATGTTTAACGTTGAATCAAAACGATTTTTGACAAGGATCAACATCATGTCATGCTGATCATTTTAGAAAAAGTCCCATATCAATATCACTTATAGTTTTCAAGAAGTAGTCGCTACAAACTTGTATTTTAAAACTCTATTTTTAGCTTTGGCGGCCATCTTGGATTTCACATCAACATGAATTTTTGCTAGGATCAACTAGACTTTATGGGCAACATTTCTGTAAAGTTTCATGAATATCCATCCAGTAGTTTCAGAGGAGTTGTCGCTACAAATAAAAAGTTTACGGACAGACGGACGGACGACGGACGCCGCACCACGGCATAAGCTCTGCTGATCTCTGATCAGTAGAGCTAAAAATGCCTACTGACCTACCCTATTTTTTTAGAGCATGCAATAGGAAACACACCTTTTTGTTTTTTGGCCTAATGGTTTTATATATGGTGTCCCAGTGTAAGCACGTCCATTTTTGAATCTGGCGATCTGGGGTTCAAGCCTCAGTGTTACTTTGTTGCGTCCTTAAGCAAGTCACTTCCCCTGGCCTCATCTGTAACATGGAGACCTGAACTGGTTTTTCTTGCATACCGGACAAGGATATCCGTCATTTTACTGAGGCTAGATATTTCCATCTCACCCTTGGGTCGAGATAAAATTCACGCGCGTCAACATCCGGTATGCAGGAAAACATGCAAAACGTTGGTAGCTGGCGGCATCAACGCACAACATGTCTCTGATATGCAAGAAAAAGAATCTATCATGGGTATTCGGTTAAGATAGGGAATTCCAACCCTCGGTATAAGTGTTTTAATCGGAACCTCGGTTCTGATAAAATCACTTATACCTCGGGTTGGAATTCCCTATCTTCACCGGATACCCACGAAAGATTCTCAAAGTCCCGTGTATCCGAGTTATCTGCCAAGCATGTTACAGAACCATAGAAATCTATTAGATAGTAAGAGTAGTGCAGAGTTCCTGGATTCCTATGTATCCTGTCCCTATATGGAGCTGCTCTAAATAACCTAAACAATGACACGGCGTTTATGCGCCATTAAACAACTCGTATCACGAAAATAGATCCTGTCATGTTGACTATTGGGCAAATCCCACTTTAAAATCAGGTTAAAATTCACTGATCTCAACTTTTTGATTCGAAAATTAAATGGGTGCAACTCCAAAGGGAACTTGCAAAGTTTGATGAGGTCATGTAGAACACTCCAGGTTTAAAATCTAGGTTAAATTCAATTCAACCTTGATCTTCTGTCACAAAAATAATGTACGAGTGTTCATTTTAAATAAGATATATTTCAGGAAGCACTTGCGGTTATCATGCAGAAACTAATTTCAACGTAAAGTTTAAGATCACCGACTTCCGTCATATAGACCCAAAACAACAAGTGTTTTGTTAATTCTGACAGAAACATGCCTGTAAGTTTCATCAAGCTCGGCCATTTACAAATTGAGCTTCTGTCCAAGATGTTTCATTTCACTCCCATATTTAAGCTCTTCTGAACACAGACATATCGTCACATCATCTCGGCATTTTCTTAAGTTTTACCTGCATTAATGCGGGAGTATTACCATCTATCAGATGATGTTATTTATCTTTTGCTTTGAGAGTTACTGGGGATTTGCTTATTTAACTTGGTTTATTGGGTTCAACAATTTCCAAGTTTCCCCTTTTAAAAGCAGACAGCATCATCTCAACAAGTATTGCCAATCGTATACAATGTAAGGATAGTTAAGTGAAAGTTGACATCACCATCCATATTATACCATACCATATTTAAAGTTGTCGAGTTACGTTTCAAACACAACACTTCATTAAAGGTGATACAGAAAACAAACAATTTTTTCTTTTCAGCCCAAGTTTTATTCCCTTTAATCAGTGTGAGGTGAGCAGATTTTTGGTATTTGCAGTAATATCTGCACAACCACATTTCCATGACAACCAAGTATAATAGTTGCTATAGCAACCTTACATTATACCATCGAAATGAATGATCTTAATGACAAATAGATTTTTTTCCATTTTTCATGGAACGCTTCATGGCTGTCCACGCTTGCAAGGAACGAGACGACGCGAAAATGCTTCTGTTCCGGAGATGTCGACTTTTGAAGTCTGGGTTATATGAATTTATTGTGTACCAGTCCACTAACGCAACCAACACGGCATGTATTGCATTGCAATTGCATTCTATGATATTTGTTGAATGTCGACTTGTTCCTTACAAGCATCGGCAGCCATTTAGACAAGTATTAACAAATGTGAAACCCATGATATAATAACAAACTTAGCACATTATTGAAAGACTCTGTAACTTTGTTTTGTGCGAAAAAAATGGTTATTTTTAAGAGGGAGGGTATGAGAGATGTGTGACGTACTAACTATGTTTGATGGTGGAGACGAGCGCCACCGATTTAGATCAGCGGGCTCGAGTGATTTGTTGGAAATGATTTGTTTTCTATGCAATAGTTCAAAGAGTTATCACAGTCTTATAAATAAATAAATAAATAGATAACAAACGTGAAGTTCCCATGATTATCTAAGTAAAAACTACCTGTGTATCTGATGAGGAATGTTATTTGGCACAAACCAACTGGTATCCACTTAAATGAGGAATTGACAACCATGATTTACCACGAAGTTCATATTAAGGACATATTTATATATAACCATTTCAGGTAGAGTTATGGTATGTATGGGTAGTCGATTTCAAATTAGCGATGTGTTTAATGTCTGGGTTTGTAGTAAATTTTTGAAAGAAATTCATGAATTTTCACTTTTTTTGTATCCTTTTTAAAAGGAAAAGTAGTTTATGAGAATATTTAAGGACAAAAAAAAAGTAGCACAATTAAAGTTTTGTCTCCTTAATCTGTGAGGGAGTGATAAATCATGGCATTGAAAAATCATGAATATCCATCATGTCCGCAGTACTATCACATTTGTTAAATACGCAGGGTATCGAGGTATTTCGCTTACGTAGCAGACGACATAAATCCAAGGGCAAGAGAAAATATATGCTTAATAAAACAGAAGGCATAATGAAACCCCTTAGTGTCACGCTCAAAGCACCCGGCTTAAAACCCAATCAAAAACAGTCGAAAGATGGTAATACAAAGCAACAAATTCATTTTTAATATTAAAATTATCTAAATCTCTTAGAAATAAAAGTATGTACATTGTTTAGGCCTGTCACTGGCATCTAGCCAGCGATTTCCTCATTATCATACAGAATGGTAATACCGAACCCAAAAATCATTCCAGGTAGATTACTGGCTCAAGCTCAACAATTTGTCACATATCAAGCATGTGATATATAGCAAAAACACGTCCCCTTTTATCTGTATGGCTTTTTCTTTAAGATGTACAAGTCAAGGCCATGTACAAGAAAAAAGTATTTATCGTCATCTGGAGCCCCTACTTTGCAGTTACTTTGCCAGCAGCATTCAATGCTGATATAAACCTGTTATAGACTGGTTTTAGTTTACGAAAAATGTTTTTTGATCCTCAGATCTATAAATAGAACATTCATAACGTCATGGAGATATAAATGCAAATACCATGTACACCAGTCCATCACTCCCAGCTTACACACACACACACACAAGAAAATGTGGACAGCAACCAGTCTACAGTCCAATCATCTCACCAATATGCTGGTATAAAACCTCAGTGTCAAATTTGTCACATAAAAGTTAAGAAACAGACATCCATTATTAAAATCAACTTCAAATCTTATCGATTTAAAAATGCATTTACTTTTCACAATAATTATTGTTCCTAAGTAAAATTTTGGGCATGAGAAGAGTGGCATCGAATAAAGAGCCAGGAAGATGATTGTAACAAGAATCAGTTTTTTATAATACACAAATCTATGCCACGAAAGTATTACAAAATTTAAAATTTAACACAAATGAGATGGTCATATAAGTTAGTATGGCTTTCAAGTTAATGGTATATTTTGATATGTCCAAGTTTGCAGTATATACGTGAGATGTGCGTGGACTGTCAACTGGTTTACAGAACAGATCTGAGGTCAGAATGAAGTGTACATAAATGATCATTACTAATAAAGAGGGAAGTTTGACCAACACTCGTCTCAACAAACCGTCTGCAGATAGGTAATAGTACAAGTAATAATTCAAGAACACAATTCCAATATAACTTGTACGGATATGCCAGCATATCGGATCGGACCCGAGAAAAAGTATTAAATATGTCGCCATAGCAAGTTCCTAGTCAATTTAAGTTCACAGCTGTCTTAAAAATAAATTACCGTCACACAAACATCATACTTATAAAAAATAATAAATTATACGGTGATGTACAACTGTAAAACTAATTTGTGAGACCAAAGATCCATGATCGACAGTTTGTTGAGACGAGTGAACGTTAATTTACAAGTTTATATATCAATGCAATACATAACATTCCATCCACCACTGAACAGTTTGTATATAGGACAATAACAAGCCAATCTGCCCGCGTACGTAATGTACGAGTCATGTACAACATATGGCAGTTACACACGGCAATAATCATCAACAGTAATTAATTATACAATGTCTGCATACAGGTGCATGTGCAACATTTTCTCTTCCATTAGCTATAACATGTACTACTATCTAATGAAAACTCGTTTCTCAAAAGACATCCAACTGAACAAAAATAATTCCGGACAGTTTTTCAGGTATTCTTTCAAAAATTAAGAGTACCAAATCAAGTATTACAAATGTCCGCATGATCACGTCACATGCGTACTACACGTGATAACCCACCCTGATGTACAGCTGCCTGTATTTGAATGTTATTTCCTTTTCAATGTATTGATATTTACCATTACTTATATTATACGCCTACCCTCGACAAGCTACCGTTACCGTTTGCACTGGTATAGCAAGTCGACTTGTTTATATGACCCATCTGTATGATACACATGTATGCAGAGTACAATATACAAATCACATTATCACCAAAACTTAAAGCACAATGTAAAGTTTCATATCTGATAAATCTGAATAAATGAATGTGTTAATAAATTATATAACAAATGAACGAGAAATGTCTTGAATAACAATTAGTTAGGTGATAGATCCAGTTTATACAGATTAACAATAACTGCTCCAATGTGACCAAAGTAACTTGTACATAAATACAGACATCGGCTGGCAACGTATGCCCTTATTTATATATGACTCAAACTGGGCTCAAGTTGCACTGGCCGGTAAGGAGTGAGTGTATGACAAACTATTTACAACAAAACTATCCCTGTATAACAAGTAATGACACGGTTATGTACCCTTATTCACCTGCTCACACTCTCATCTCTCGTCTTTTGATAAATGGGGTGGGTGAGGCAACTCGAAGTATTACTTAGCATTTTTATCGTCTTAAAGCGTTAAGTTACTAGTTACGCTATTAAGAATAATTTCATTATGATAAAATGCAATCAATAGATAAAATAAACATTTAATACAGAGAGTTGCATAGTACATAAAAAATTAAGAAACCTTCAAAAGATTATATTTGAAACCAATAAAAACGTATTAAAATCATCCCTAAGCTGCGTACACACAGCCAGTGTTTTTTCTTGATGTGATAATCGAAGCCTTTAAACTGTAAGTTTAAAACAAAGTGATAATCGTAAAAACTAAAACGGTTCTTGTGTGAATGTTGTATGGCACAACTATATAGTGGGGGTTGTGTGAGATGCACCATTGTATGGACACATGATGGTTCGTGTGTATCTGTGATGATCCAGTGTGTATTATATACAGTGATGATTTAATGGAGCTGTTAAAATATCTCGTATGTAGTTGATAACCCGGGATAAAATGTTCGACTAAAACCTGACGAAAAAGTCTGTGATTATCTTATAACATACAGGAATACTATGTATTGAATTTACATACAAGTGTATCTGCCCTATATAATTATCTTGAAAAATTAATTTCTCGAGGTCACTTTATTCAAAATGGCCTTGAATTAAAAAGATTGTTGACACGCCACCCCATTTAACAGACTTCCTTCTGTAACAGTATGTGCGCCATGTATGTACAGAATCTTGCTCGGTTCTATGATCTGAAAGACCTAGTAGCTTGTAATGTGGACTACAAACACTGCATATTCCACCCCACCCACCACCAACTCCATAGTGCTACACCATGATACTCATCACTGAAACATTAATCAGAATTCTGTTCTCTTCTACAGAGATAAATTGAACAATTGTGACCGACAAATGAATATTACGAAAACTATTATATAGAAACATGTTTAATCTGTAGTGAACTTTTGATGGGAAGTTTTTTTCTTCATTTTTAATTGCATTTACAACTAAAACTTGAAACGGGATTTATTTTAATTTGCAAAACGGTATTGTTTTAAAGCCTTTCCACTGGGACTTTTGTCTCTTTATACCAATTTATCAATCTTAGCGAAATGGAACGTAGTTTATAATACTGTGAACATACATCACGCAAGAAATTGGTGGTACGGTATCCAAAAATTGGTGGTGCGGTATCCAGAAGTTGGTGGTAGGGTACGGTATGGAAGATAACAGTTCAATGACTGGCTCGATCGGAGTAATGAACAACAATATCAATGATGTAGATGACTCAACACATGGGCTGAAGTATGATGTATATATTACACACATCACGCCGTACAACAACACACACACCCGGTAGTATATTCAACAATAACATATTAGAGCAGTTTCTAACAACGGATCTACCTAAGCTACGCTTTAAATAGTAAATAAAATACAATAAATACTGTACTATTATATATAATATTACACAAACTTCATCAAACATATACTAACATATTTGATAATCAAAAATCCTTCTGTTTCTTAAAATCTTAAATACAAACAAAAATAACACGGCATCCGCTTTACAACTCAGGATCCCGCTACAATTTAACGTGTAGAAACATGCAATAAAATGTATTTCATACCAGTACAGCCGAGCGTGTGGTTGTTGTTCACGGTAATGCATGATTTTTAACAACTTAAGTGAAACAAAGGGAAGCCGTAAACTCCCGAATACTTCAATCAGCAAAAAATTAAAAGAAAGGAAACAAAGACTTCCTGATCCCTCAGGAATATATAGATCACTATAGAAATAAAAACTAATAAACAAATTAAACAGTCACTCCCAAATTTCAAACCTGGGATATAATTAATCACTAATATTTAAGTTATCACTCGTTATATATCATACAAGTACATATACAAGGATTGAAGTATAAGGGGTTACCGCATGTTCTACCTGGCTTGCACACGAATATAACAGAAAACACACTACCCGTTCTGTCAGGTGAAACAAATTTCTCATTAATTTCCTCAACTCTGCAACTATTAATTTTTAAGACACTATCAATGTCTCCACAGAAATTAAAGTTACAATCTCGTGAAAGTTTCTAATTATGACGGGGCTTTCATTTATAGCTGGTAGGCGGGTGATCTACCCTCCTACCTTGGTTAGCTGACCAGCTACTTTTAGCAGTCCCCAAAACAACAACAGAAGGAAGAACTATAAATCACCCGTCTACTTTTAAAACTTTCCCTGCAACTCAAAAACAAAGGGAAAGTCCTGTATGAAGAAGTTAATTATTTCTGAGAACCAAAGAATATATACTTTTTAGTTTACATATAAAAACATTTAAAGCTTATACATGTATATATATTTAACAAATATATATTTTTCAGTCAACAAGAACAAATTTCAGTATGGCAAAATTTCTCCGACAAGTTTGTATATTTCGAGATGGTCAACGCCGATGTTTGTTTCACTTTTTCTTAATAACCGACAGATATTGCCCTTAACTACGAGAATAAGGCTCCGTAACACATCTATCCTATATAATTATAAATGACGAAAAAAAGAGAAGAGTAGTTCTAAAGCCTCCCTCAGGCCGTATAATAAATATAGATACCACACACACACACACACGGAGTCGTGATTACATTTGTATACATCAGCGTCAGTAACAAAGTACTTAAATAAGATTTAACAATTTGACTAAAACAGTATATATTAACAAATTATTATATTCCCATTTAAAGGTTTATATATATAATATACATGTATAATACAATATCTATGCTCAGAATGATACGTGAACAAAAACCAAGGACTACAATGAATGCAAAGTAATTATTTCATCCCATGAAAAATTAACTTTCAAGTGGAGAGAAACAAACTATTTCCACAACAATTATAAATAAAAACATTCACAGTGCTTGTGTAATGAGCTCTCCTATTAATTAATGCAAGATATAAAATGCTATGCAATGTAATTTATAATGATTAACTATTTAAAATGCACAGGTCATTCCCGTGTCTATAGTCTTTGCAGAACATAAAACTTTAATAATATTAAATAGAATCCTCTTCTATCTTTAGTCGAAAATGGAACATTCCATGACAATGGACCAGTCCTCGGTGATGACTCATGATAATCTGTAATGTAGGTACACGCGTACTAAATGTGAAGAGATCCGTAGCTATATTCCTATATACATAATACAGCAAATCCATATGTATAATAATTAACTTCTAAAGTCTAAAGCATGCAGGTGAAGTGTTAACAACAGTGTCAACGTCAAATCAAAATGGCATGCACGAGTTGCACGAGCGAGTCGTGTCCCGTGCACGTGTCGCAGGGGGTGAATCATGTCCCAAAACTTGATGACCAACAACAGTATATATCAAAATCAGCGACGAATCTATCGCCGCGGTGCACTTGACTATGCCACAGAAAAACCAAAACTAAAAACAAGATGAGGAGTCTGCAATGTTAGTTAAAATATTGGTGTAAATCAGTTTTTAAAGCCTATGAAAGATGATGTAACCCTAGCGCGCTGAAGCTTGTCTAGCACGTTTAATTTCTTCTTGTTGTATACGTTGTTGTATAAGATACTGCGCTTTTGTGATGTTGTTAGGGGTTCCCGTAATGGTAACGATTCGGTTTCTCGTTCCAGGCATGTAAATACCCTTCTTCGAGATCTGTATATTGGTTTGAGTATACTGCTGTAACTCCACAATCCCCTTGCCACCGGGGCCTAGGATTGCCCCAACAATACTTTCTGGCACCTCTAAATCCTGTTTAGTTGTGGGCGATTTGTCCTCATTTGGACTATACATTCCAGTCCCTAGTCCAAAAGAATTCTGATTGACATTAATACTGGGCGAGCTTTCTCCCACTTGTGCTCTAGCAAACCCCTGAGGAGTGCTGGCGTAGCCCGGGGCTCCTGCGTACGATTCATTCAACATTGGACTACCGCCATATCTCTCCTGTTGCATGCTGGGAGACGAACTTCCGAACAAACTAGAGTTGGCACCGGTCGAACCCGAACTACCAAGTCCAGATGAACCGCTCATTCCACTGCCAACTGGTCCAAATAATCCCCCTGACGATGTGGGAGTGCTCATCATGTAGCCTTGCTGGGGGTTCTGTGAAGGCGTGCCCGCCTGCTGTGCCGTCATCATGCCCTGGGGTTGGGATTGGGCATGTGCATTACTGACCTGCATGCTCATCTGTTGCTGCTGCTGCACGTTTCCTCCCATACCTAATATGCCATAACTGGCTAAAGTGTTCATCGCGGAACTAATCTCCTCACACGCCTGGTCGGAGTATCCGCTATTCCTCAATGTCATACGTAAGTTATCCAGCGCCTGATTGCTCATTTGACCCGGGGATCCGCCAGCAAACATACTATTTAAATTCAAGTTTGCAATTCCGCCACCAATATTGTTGCCAAAAGCATTCGAATTAAAACCGAATCCGAACTGAGCACCACCGGGATAACTGTTATTATTTACACCAGTCATTTCTTGTGAAGAGTTCTGCATGAAGTTTGTGTTGGCGAATGGCGATCCAGTTGGATTAGCACTAGCCACGGGACCTGTGTAGTCTGCATAGCTTATATTTGGGCAACTGCCACTCTGGGGGTCCTCCACTATCTTCTGTAGGATCATGTCCACAGCCTTCTTGTTACACTCTAGGTCACCTGAAATTAGATATATACATGGAATTAAATGTTAACTTATCAGCACATAACTCAGGTTATCATATGTATATATATATGGAATTAAATGTCTACAGATCAGGACGTAATTCACATTATCAAGAGGGACGGAAAGAATACAGAGGAACCTGGAATTAGCCTCTCTTACAAACCTTTGGTTATGGATAGACTCAATGACCACCTTGTTTATATATAAGAAGAAATTTGAAAACAACCACTAGTGAGAGTAAACTCCAACTTGTAATGTGTACTGGTACTCAAAAAATATATATAACAGATTTAATTTGTATCACATGACTTCATGTTAGGCTAAATACTTTATTTTTAAGAACATTTTGAAGCCAAGAAATGTCACAAAAAGTGATAAATGCTCCCCAAAAGGTTTACTTATTTGACCTTCGACCTCTGATTGTGACATTGGCCTTTGAGCTGACCTGATTCATACATGTAACACATCTTCTCATTGTGGTGAACACTTGTATGAAGTTTCATTGAAATCCCTTCAGTATTTTCCTAGTTATGGCCGAGACATGACAGTTTCGGACGGAAGGACACCAACGGACAGTGCAATGCCTTCCCTTCGGGGGCATAATAGTAGAAACAAGAAGCAGTCCGGCCATAGTCCCCTACCGGGTTTTGTGAAAGGAAAATCATACAACTTGTAAAAAATATTAGGTAAGGTTAAGTAATGTTTGAGGAGGTAGGTCATGCAACAGTTCAGCTTCAAGATTGCGGAGAAGAATACTAAAGTTAACAGGAAAAGAACATAAACGACATTAGCATATACTAGCCCGTTATATAAAAAACATCTTTTCCAAAATTAACAATTCAGAAGCTGCACTGCTGTCAAAGGTTACTGTTTCGTCAACACAATAATTGCAAAAATGTCAAACTGATGTCAAAGGTTACCGTGTTTTACCTTGTATAATACGCAGTTTTTTTACTTCTTTTACGGTTTCCGAAAGTGGGGTGCGTATACAAGGAAACAATACAAAAAACTTTTTTCTTCCATTTTATATGCAGAAAATCGATGTCAGAATGGAGAAAAAACGCCAATGAAAACATCGGGGACGAACAGACAGACATTTGTGAATGCCGATAACACTTTATTTTTCGTAACTTACTCGCTTTATACAAGCAATTTATTGACTTAATTAGACTTAAAAATGATTATAAAGCTTGTTTTTATATAAATGTTTGCATATTTGTTGTAGAATTTCAATAAATGAGTTTTGGCCCTTGTTTTGTTATATATATCACCTGACTTGATCATGTGATTTCCGGTTGATTAGACTGGTAAACGCAGTATTGTTACAGTTCAATTCTATTCTGATATTTAAATGCAGCAGACGACAGTGAGGATGATAATTAATTTATTCGGACGAGTTTATGGAGGGAGAGTAGACGCATGAGCAGACGCAAGAGTAAATAAATAAACACACAAATAGTTTATTTTACCAAATATTTTATTTTAGCTAACAGAGTAATTAATTATTAATACTACAAAACACAGTCTGAATATGTGTCGGGCAAATGAAAACCTTGCTTCTTTTCATGCTTCTTTGCCAATCTGACTTTACCTTTATCTAAAAAGTAGTTTGATGCGCTATACATGGAAACAACTTATTTACCCAGGTTTGACCTCTTAGAAGTGGGTGCGCATTATACACGGTAAAATACGGTACTGTGTTTCGTCAACACAATAATTGCAAAATTTTCAAAGAAATAATGTTGTTATTAGCCAGTTTGTTAATTCTGAAATTATTGAAGAAACAGTTGAATGTACCCATGTGAATGATCATGCAAGGAATGTTGAATACGTGACCTTGACTTTTGAGCTACGGACCTGGGTCTTTTGTGTCGATTTATTTAAAAATCTCATAATGCATAACAAAGTTACAGCCCGGACAAGCCTATTTCTGACCTTTAACCTTCAAGTGGGACCTTCACCTTA
The DNA here is from genome assembly GCA_037043455.1 of Cyrtodaria siliqua. NCBI lineage: Eukaryota > Metazoa > Mollusca > Bivalvia > Adapedonta > Hiatellidae > Cyrtodaria > Cyrtodaria siliqua. The sequence continues at coordinate 53,930 of JAWPHD010014601.1, forward strand.
GAGCTACGGATCTGGGTCTTGCGGGTGACACACCTTCTCATTATTGTGAACAATTCTGCCAAGTTATTTCAAAATCCCACGATGCATGACAAAGTTACAGCCCGGATAAGCCTATTTCTGACCTTTAATCTCCAAGTGACATTGACCTTTGAGCTACGGACCTGGGTCTTGCAGGCGACATGCCTTGTCATTATGGTGAACATTTGTGCCAAGTCATTTTAAAATCCCACGATGCATGACAAAGTTACAGCCCAGACAAGCCTATTTCGGACCTTTAACCTCCAAGTGCGACCTTGACCTTTGAGCTGCGGACCTGGGACTTGCGCGCGACACGCCGTCTCATTATGGTGAACATTTGTGCCAAGTTATTTAAAAATCCCACGATGCAGGACAAAGTTACAGTCAGGACAAAAAGATAACGGACGGACGGACGGAAGGATGGAAGGACGGACGGACGGACGGGGGGCAAACCTAAAGTCCCCTCCGGTCCAGACCGGTAGGGGACTAGTAAACCATGCCCTTTGTTCCACTAAGTAGCATTGCGGAACCAATAAAATATACACAGGTAATTTGGAAACAAGGATGTTTTTTTCAAAGGGTTTAAATGTAACAGGATGGTTATTCCAAATTGTGTTTCTTGTATGGGAAATAATGTATTTGTGATCAGTTAAGTTGCCTATATTTATTCCATACCCTTAGCAATTCAAAATTATTTCTTTTAAACTTTGTTTCCAATATTAAATAAGCCCACACAAGTAATAGATGCTTTTAGAAACAGTCATTATAACTTTGTGTCGATAATATCTATATTTTTATAATAAGAACAAGTTTAAGCTCGCAAAAGCTCGCAATTAAGCATTAACAAAAATATATCAATATTGCTAAACATAAACACATCATTTAATTGGATATTTCGGTAGATTATTCGGTGATAATCAACTCCAGGTAAGACACTGGCAGTTTTCCATGAACAAGAATAGAAAGTGAGTGGAATATGCCGCTAGTCTTACAGAGTAAATTAATACCAAATTATCAATCAAAAGATCAAATTAATAAACAAATTATCTTTTTTCCCCATTAACTTTGCATTTTAAAGAATAATGGTTACGTAGGTATAATCCTCCAAGTAATTATACATGTATCTCTCACTCAGATATCATTGTAATTCATTTATTAAAATGTGATAAAATGACAACTAATACAAATGATTGCATAGATGAGGTCATGTACTATGTTCATTAACAAGAAAATCCACCTGTCGGCAGTAAGTGTCACCCCCAATTTCTAAGTCGCAAAAAGACTGAAATTAAAGACTAAGATTCTTATAACTTGTTGGAGTGAGTGATTGCTTGATGAAACTGAAGATATACGCAAAGTTTGATAAGCAATGTTGGAGATATTAGAATGTGAAAAACTTGAACGCAAAACTTCAGCATAAATGTTGAAGTCGCCACCTTTTTTAAAAGGTGTGACAAACATTCTAAAGCTAAAAGGCTGCGAAGGTTTATAAACCATTTACTCAAGTTCATCTCTTTACTGCTTGGAACTGCTGTTGAAACCGTGAAGTTTGACCAGAGACCGGACTACATAACAAGAAATCCGTGGATTCACAGGTCTCGCCTAACAATCGAAGGACTTAAAAACACAACTATAGAAGCTGAAGGTCTAGTGTATACAGTTTGTGAGAAAGTGACCTAAATCCAAAAGTTGACTGTAAAAAGTATTAAGTTAAATGACCTTTGCTTGGAGGGTCAAGGTCACATCCACATTTGCTTTGTCATGTTGCGATGTACCACCCAACATACAACTAAAGGCAAAGTGTGAAAGGTCTAGCGCATACATTTTGTGAGAAAGTGACCACAACGCAAAAGTTGAATGTAAAAAGTATTGCAAAAGTTGAATGTAAAAATTATTAAGTTATCTGCCCTTTGATTGGAGGGTCAAGGTCACATCCACATTTGCTTTATCACGTTGCGATGTACCACCCAACATACAACTAAAGGCAAAGTGTGAAAGGTCTAGCGCATACATTTTGTGAGAAAGTGACCACAACGCAAAAGTTGAATGTAAAGATTATTAAGTTATCTGCCCTTTGATTGGAGGGTCAAGGTCACATCCACATTTGCTTAGTCACATTGTGATGTACCACCCAAGATATAACTATAAGCAAAGATTGAAAGGTCTAGTGCATACAGTTTGTGAGAAAGTGACCTAAACGTAGAAGTCGAATGTTGACCCTGCCACCTTCGCCGCCAGAAAATTAACACGTCTCTTTTTTTTCTTTGAAAAGGCGAGACAAAAACATCATGCTAAAGGTGAATAATTGAATAATGTATAATAAAAGAGTGACTTACTACCTGCGACAGTCACACAACGTTCAGGTAGGTTTGTTTCTTTCGACTTCTGGGAAATTTGAACATAGGCACCACTTTCTTCCTTGATCTGTTTTATGAAGTTACCCGCCTTTCCGATAATCATGCCAGCCGTGCTGTTTGGAACAAGGATCTTCACCTGAAAATACAGCATACGCCATATTGCAGAATATCAGCATCAACAACAGGTACTGCTCACAAAGTGCAATGCTCATGTACACAGGCATATTGTGGAAACAGAAACTACAGGCAAGTTTACACATACCCAAACGGGACACATTGTTGGAACAAAGATTGCATACAAGACCACATACCTACAGTGCATGTGAGAATTTGCATGTTGCAGACAAGTGAAGTTTTGGAACTAGCAAGTAAAAGTACACCTGAGATTGTATTCTATCGCACACAAAAATGAAGTCACCTCTACCACCAGACAGAGCACTAATTAAACTGGCTATTATCACGATTCCCCAATTATAAACACCTGTTGATGAGTCATCATCATTATTAATGCAACACATGAAAGTAATGTTAGGTATTGGATTAATTTGCCCAAACACACCAACATTATGTTGCAAGTGACTGAGTTATATAACCACTGAAACGGGAGCCAATCTATTGGATTTAGCAAGCCTTGATTTATAACCAGTGAAACGGGAGCCAGTCTATTGGATCTAATGTGCATAGATCAATACAACCACTGAAATGCATTACCAGTCTATTGGATCTAGCATGCCTAGATTTATAACTACTGAAATGGGAGCCAGCCTACTGGATCTAGCATGCCTAGATCTACAAAACTCCTGAAATGCAAGACCAGTCTATTGGATCTAGCGTGCCTAGATATTTTAACCACTGAAACGGGAGCCAGTCTACTAGATCTAGCGTGCCTAGATCTAAAACCACTGAAATGGGAGCCAATCTGCTGGATCTATATAACCACTGAAACGGGAGCCAGTCTACTAGATCTTGCAAGCCTCGATCTTAAACCACTGAAATGGGAGCCAGTTTGCTGGATCTATATAACCACTGAAATGGGAGCCATTTTGTTGGATCTAGTGTGCCCAGATCTATAACTATAGAAACGGGAGTCAGTCCGTTGGATCTAGTGTGCCTAGATCTATATAAAAACACTGAAACGGGAGCCGATCTATTGGATCTCGTGCGCCCAATATTTTAATTTGACTTTTATTTAATAGGTTTAATACTTCATTCTCTACAAAATGGTATTGTCAAGGAAACCATTTCTCTTATTACTTTGTTTCGTGTTTATAAAATATAAATACAACTAAACAATATTGATTAGAAATGATGAAATATGGGGCATTTTGAAATGACAAAATTCAGGACTACTTTTGATATTAATAAATGATAAATACAGGGAAATTTATATGAAATTATGAATTAATGAACATGAATGAAAATGGAAATGCAAAGAATGAAGTATTTTTATGAGATTTATTACATTTCTGATTGTGAACTACCTACAAAACCAGAATTCTTTAAGGGATACATTTCAAATTCTTAAAAAATTATCTCAGGGTTCTTAATGGCATCACGCAACTTTTTCAACACAATTTGAAAGTTTGCCAATCAAACTTGATAATCTTTTAAATAGTCTAAAACAAACAATACTGGCATGTAATACACTGCTGTGTATACTACATTTTTAGTTCAGTAAAGCCTATGGTAAGACCGTAAATTTATATGTTTCAGTTTTATTTCCTGTTTTAAATTTTACAATCAGCCAATAAGTAACAAATGCCCCCAAAATTCTTGTTTCGGACGAAAATTTTGACTCGTTTGACCTTTGAGTGCTATGTGTGACCTTGATCTTTGAGGTACGGACCAGATTCTTGCACACGACACACCTCATTGTGGTTTATATTTGTGTGAAATTTCATGGAAACCCCTTCAGCTGTTTCAAAGTTATGGCTAAAATATATGACTGTTTCTGAAATATGTCTAGACTCGTTTCGGACGGAAGAACGAATAACGGACGGATGATTTTAAGCCTCCCTTCAGGCGGTTACTAATTTTAAACCATAATTACTATTACAGAATGCAGTGTGTCCTTTTAATATCAATGTTGCATGTATTGAATCAAAGTTCACAAATAAACAGACTTGGTTTGTATACAAACACAAGGTATTTCTGCATTACGTGGTCCCGCCTTAATTCCATTAAGCGATAGGAAAGTTTATATTAGCAGGGTTTTATAACAAATATTTTGACAATAAAACATGTTTAAAAACATTTTTACTGAAAAAAATGCGATAACTGTTTAAATTACCCATTAAATGTTTTGATTTTACAATATGCAAACTTTTTAAGCCGAAATTAAGGTTTTATTTTATACCCAAGCCAACCCCGTTTTCGCTTCTTGGAGAAGGGGTTGGATGGGGTGTGAAAGTTAACACTCGGACCACGTAATGGTAATAGTCTCTAAAGTCATGTTGGGTCCTACTGTTGAAGGTGTTTTAAATACTATGGAAAACGGGTAGATTAGGAAATTGCGAGTATAACAAAATATTACTAGAAAATGTATGAATGTTCATAAATTGTTTATGATTTATTGCAGTTATCTAAAATCATTAAATTAAAATAAGTTCACAACAGAAATGTAATAAACTATTTAACAAACCGGTTTTCTGCATTATGGTTGAAATAGAACACTTGTGACTGGGCGAAGCCATACATAACTATTTTGCTAGTTAACTAGGCTTGTTTTCTTTCACATATTGCAGACAACCATTTTATTAAATTTGCTGTAATAGGTACAATGCAAAAATCCCAAATATCTGCATCGGATGTTTTCTCTGGCTTTATTACCAGAGGAGACCAATAAACGTGACCTTACACGCAAAATTAGTCATCAAACGATTGAAAACAAAACCTCATAAAATGCCATATTAAAGATTAAGATCCAAGAATCAATGAAGGTTCTGAAGTTGTTGTAAAGCAACTTATATTATCAGAACATAGTACAGACACATTATACACCTAGTTTTGACTTATCAGAACATAGTAGACACCTTATACACCTAGTTGTGACTCGCACGCCTATTAAATCAATCATATATTACAGACGAGACTGTTTCAGAGTGTACCTATACCACATGATCAATAATGACAAATTTATAAGCATTACTACCAGTAACTATGGCAGCAAATTGATTTTGTTTCAAATACTTTATTATAACTACATGTACTTTTCATGTTTTTCTAATTTGTGTAGATTTTAACCTGTACAAACAAGTCTAGATTATTGTTTTAAGCATCCATGTTCTTGGAAATGAATTAAATCACCCTTTTAACTGTTGTCGGAGTAGTAATTGTGGCGCTTCCTGGCAGACGTAAACAGCTTACTACATCTGCCTGCCAAGCAGTCGACAAACAGCTTACGAAAGCTGCTGCCAACACATTTGGCGTACAGTTGTACATTCACAACAAATAAAAGCCATAGATACTGGTAGACGAAGCACATATTTATATGCGTAATACACAACATATTCTTTGGGGCATATGCTTGAGAAAGGCTTCTGTTCTATTAAATCTATAAATTGCCAAATTTACAATCTATCTACTCAACTGTCTGTAATTTAAAACCCAGCTAAAAAGTTATAATGAAATATTGATCCAATGTTGCAGTTTATCAAATCTATCCCATATCCTATCGTCTGAGAAATAAAAGGTGATTTTAGGTCTGATCTTTATGGGACATAAAATAAAGCTATTTAGCATTGTCGATACATGTTTCTAAATGATATTTTCCAGATTACAACAAACGTTGTGTATCCCACTTTAGTATCAATTGATTTGTGTACGAAATTTTAATGAAATTCACTAAAATGTGAAGAAGCTATAAATGTCAATATCAGAATCAAAGCCTTCATTTTATGATTCATTTTTTATTATTGATTTCAATCTACTGAAATGCAGTTAAAATGCTGTTATATTCAGTCATTGTTC
>JAWPHD010014602.1:0-60272 GCA_037043455.1 Cyrtodaria siliqua
AAGTAGTCGCTACAGACTTGTTTTTTGAAAATCTATTTTTAACCGTGGCGGCCATCTTGAATTTCCGGCCGACCTGAAATTTTGCTAGGATCAATTAGACATTAAGAGCAACATTCCTGTGAAGTTTCATGAAAATCCGTCAAGTAGTTTCAGAGGAGTAGTCGCTACAAGTTTTCATTATATAACTCTATGTAAACAATGATGGCCGCTGGCAGCCATGTTTAACTTCAAATCAAAATGATTTTCGACAAGGACCAACATCATGTCATAGTGATCATTTTAGAAAAAGTCCCATATCAATATCTCTTATAGTTTTGAAGAAGTAGTCGCTACAAACTTATTTATTTTAAATCTATTTTTAGCTGTGGCGGCCATCTTGAATTTCCGGCCGACCTGAAATTTTTCTAGGATCAACTAGACATCAAGAGCAACATTCCTGTGAAGTTTCACGAACATCCGTCATGTAGTTTCAGAGGAGTAGTTGTACAAGTATTTACTATATAACTCTATGTAACCAAAGATGGCCACTGGCAGCCATGTTTAACGTCGAATCAAAATAATTTTTCACAAGAACCAACACCATGTCATGCTGATCATTTTAGAAAAAGTCCCATATCAATATCACTTATAGTTTTCAAGAAGTAGTCGCTACAAACTTATATTTTAAAAATCTATTTTTAGCTGTGACGGCCATCTTGAATTTCTGGCAGATCTGAAATTTTGCTAGGATCAATTAGACATCAAGAGCAACATTCCTGTAAAGTTTCATGACAATCCGCCAAGTAGTTTCAGAGGAGCAGTCGCTACAAGTTTTTACTATATAACTCTATGTAAACAAAGATGGCCGCTGGCAGCCATGTTTAACGTTGAATCAAAACGATTTTTAACAAGGATCAACATCATGTCATGCTGATCATTTTAGAAAAAGTCCCATATCAATATCACTTATAGTTTTCAAGAAGTTGTCGCTAAAAACTTGTATTTTAAAACTCTATTTTTAGCTTTGGCGGCCATCTTGGATTTCACATCAACATGAATTTATGCTAGGATCAACTAGACTTTATGGGCAACATTTCTGTAAAGTTTCATGAATATCCATCCTGTAGTTTCAGAGGAGTTGTTGCTACAAATAAAAGTTTACGGACGGACGACGGACGCCGCACCACGGCATAAGCTCTGCTGATCAGAGTCAGCTGATCTCTGATCAGTCGGGCTAAAAATCAAAAAAAATAATTAAATGTTTTTTTTTTAGAAAAATTGAGCCCATGAACCCAGGTTTCTCAAAAAAAAAAGGAAATAAAAACAAAAATATGCCTCCAGTGAGATTTGAACCCATGACCTGAATAATTCAAGGGGCCATTTATCAATTTAAGGGCAATAACTCCGGTGTTACTAGAATGATTCCAAAATAAATTTGCCGCGTCACATACCACTATTGGGATAACATTATTACCAAGTGTAATGAAAATCCAACCTGCAGTTATGAACATATGGCTCCCGACGGACGGATGGAAACAGTTTTTCTATTTTTAGTAACAGTGACCTTGACCCCATGCAGTGAACCCAAATGCAATCCCAAGCTCCCTGTTCATATAGGCTATGTTAATATAGAGTTTTATTCCAATATCTCATTCCTAACTAAAGTTATCGTGCGGAAACGATTTTCTAATTTTTTTTAAGTGTATTTTGTGTATTTTTCACAATTTCTGCTGCCATAGCAACCTCATTTTTTGACATATTAACAAACAAAATGATGTGAATGATCTCCTCACTCCCGATTACCTACACACAAATTTTCATTAAATTTATCTTAAGCATTTCTTTTGTTATCAAAGAATCCATATATTTTGTGTATATTTACTTTTTCCGTTACCATAGCAAACACAAAGTCGTCAAATAAACAAAATAAAATAATGTGCATAATCTCCTCATTGCCCTCTACCAACATGCAAAGTTTCATAAAAATATTTTAAGTAGTTTTCTTATCGCAGGATCCATATTTGTGGGACGGACGGACGGACGGAAGGACAGACAGGGGTGCAAATCTAAAGTCCCCTCCAGTGACACACCGGTTAAAGATGACTAATAACCGTATTTACAACATGATCTACTCTCTGATTCACTCAGGTCTGTGTTACCTTAATATCTATACAAAAGCCGTGAAATTTCTGAATTCTAACCAACGAGAACACGTGGATGTTGCTTGTACCAATTGCCAGTCATGTTACTTATTAAAGAATAGAGTTTTAATTCCCCAAGCCAAATACAGTAAATAGTATGTATATTATATCCAACTTATAGCGACATGTTAATTTAATTTACTATCTATCAGTGCGTTGTTGATGCAAGTTTGCACCATGAGGAAAATGTGCCACAATGTCAATGTTAGTCATTGTTCAGTGCATTTAAAGAGGCACGAAAAGTTACTTATTAAAGAAACTTAGGTTCGGAATTCAGTATATCATTCCACTTTTCCAAATTAATTATTAATAAAAGATTTATAATTAACCCCAAATAAGGTAACTATGTTACATGTGCCTTTAAGAAATGCATTTTCGCCCTACTCCTGAGGTATAATATAAAACTAACCATACTTGGTATAGTTCATCTGGACAGTTCTGCCCAGTGTATTTCGCTACTGGAAAATAAATGCACCTCTTTCAGTTGGCGCATCTTCCACAGACACATCACCATATGGAGTCTGAAATAAAATCAAGGTAATGAAATCACGTAAAAGTTGAGGGTGTTTTCATCCTTTACTCATCTATACATCATAGGTACATAGCATTGACACCTTGTATGCCTAGAAGATTTTAAGTAAGCAGCAATCACCTTATTTGAAATTATAGATTTGGGCTTGCATCTTCAACATCTCGGTCCCCTTTTATATCTCTGTGTAAATATCACACGTTTTTAAAATTTGCAGTATCTGTATAAATCTCAATTGATAATCGGAGTGAATTTATATCAAAGGAAACAAAAAATATCCCCAGTAAGTGACAAATGCCCACAAAGTTCATTTGACCTTTGACCTTCAAGTGTGACCTTGACCTATCAGATAAGTACCTGAGTTCGAAAGTCTGACATATCTTCTGATTGTGATTAACATTTGTGTGAAGTTTCATAAAATTGGCGTTAGACATTTGGAAGTTGTGGCTGAGACATTATTGTTTCTGACGGACAGACAAATAAACTGACGTCCTGACGAATGGACGGATGATGTGATTACAATATGTCTCCCTTATGGGGCATAACAATTGTAGATATAATTCATAAAATGTACTTTTCTTATATCTATAAATCACAATATAATCACAATATCTGTACAATCTCTACAAATTGGTTTCTAAAGTGTTGTATGAGAACATATTCACAGTCAATGAAAACGCACCACAAAACAAATCCTTTTATAAGTTAGAATTTAAGGCATTTTGACTCAACATTTAACATTTTTTTACAGGCATACCTGGGTTAGGTGTATTTCACATTTGTGTATGAAATCAACGTGCATTTTCGGGTTTCTTCACTTACATCACACAAAGAAATCATTTCTTCAAAAACATTCATTGCATAATACTGTCAGAAGTCAAACAATAAAAAGGCCAGTAAAACCAAATGGAATTTATTCCGCGACAGATTAGTACAGCTTGGACTTGAGTGGAATAGTTTTCTTTTAAAGATTATCCGTAGTAAACAATGTAAATGAAAAGGTAAATAACTGCGTAACTGCTTGTCATAAAACTTCACATAAACATGTAAGACAAGTTAGGTATTAAGACTGAATATGTAAACTAGATGGGTGTTCCGTGGAACACATGTGTCGCCTGTCAGCGCATTGTCAGTATAACAATGTTTTTTGGACCCAGATAAATGACCTTGACAAACTGGCCTGAGTAAATTTTCATGAAAACAAGAAATCCTTGGATTCACATGTCTCGCCTAACGGGGGCTGGACTTAAAAATAAAAATGTCATTGATGCTTAAATGAAAGTTTGAAAACATTTTAGTAATTAAAAACAATCGAGTTTGCCGTTTGCTGAGATGACATTTAAGTGCATTTGTTTAAAAACAAAATAATGCCATTAAAAACAAGAGGCCCAACAGGGCCTGTGGATGCTCTACTAGCTAAAACGGCTCTTATATCAAGGATTGTCGACATAAAATTCCCATCAGTATTTTTTTTAAAACATTGCAAAAACAACAGGGATAGGATGGCCTTAGATCGCTCACCTGGTAATCATGGGCAATAAGTTTGCTGTGTCTAATCTGGCATGGGCATTTTTTAATTTGTCCCACTTTCTTCTATGAATGAAATTTCATAAAAATGGGTGGGGGGTGTGGGGGTGGTGGGGGAGTTTATATTAACATTCTAAACAAATATGGTAAAGATCAGATAAAAAATGAAGTAACTACAGATTTAACAAAGGAAAATACAATATAGCATTTTTCAACCAATCAAGGGCCATAACCTGTCGTTACTAACTATATCTAGCTGGTTTTCGAACTTGTCCAAAATTTCATTGATATACAATGCTTTGCACAACTAGACATCATACTGAGGCTTCCTGCCAAATTTTGTAGAAATCCAACAAGCCGTTTAGGAGGAGTAGCACCGACAAGAAATTTAAAGTAAAAAATGCTATAAGAAATCCCAAACCAAAATGTCAAAGTGCCATATCTCCGTCATAATCAGCAAACTGGAACAAAAGCATGATATGCACAACTAGGCATCTTACCGATGCTTCCTGCCAAGTTTCGTCGAAATCCAACAAGGCGTTTAGGAGGAGTAGCACCGACAAGAAATTAAAAAAAACAAATGTCAAGGTGCCGTAACTCCATCAAAAATCAACGAACCGGAAAAAAAATGCAATAGGCACAACAATGCTTCCTGCTAACACGGCGTTAACACAACAAAAAAAATTAACAGAGAAATATGTAAATTTTAAACAAAAAAAAATTATATAAAAAAAAATATATATCTATTATCAAAAATAATAAATAATAAAAAATATATACTAATAATAAAAAAAAAAGGCAAAACATCTGGTAAAGTTTGGTAAAGATCAGAGCCCTATCATATTAACGAGGCAAAATATAGCATTTTTAACTAAATCAAGGGCCATAACTCCGCTGTTATTGGTCCGATCTGGCTGGTTTTCAAACTTGTGCGAGCTTTCATTGATATTAACAATTTGGTAAAGTTTGGTAAAGATCGGATGAAAAATGAAGGCCTTTGGCCAGTAGAGCTAAAAATCATCAGCTCCAAAAAGTAGGTCAAGGTCATAGATGAAATCCAGGCATCAAAAAAAAAGATGCACTACCGAAGATACAACTATGTCAAAATAGAATATGTTTTCTTCCAAAGATTAAGCTATAAATTAGGTTTAAAACATCTAGGGCATAATTCTAGTTCATGAGAAAGTGATGTAAATGTAAGAATTAAAGTTTGCTTGGATGGTGAAGGTCACATCCACAGTTGCAATGTACCACTCAAGATACAACTAGAAGCAAAGTTTGAAAGGTCTTAGTGCATACAGTTTGTGAAAAAGTGACCTAAACGCCAAAGTTGAAGGTAAAAATTATAAGGTTATCTGCCCTTGCTTGGAGGGTCAAGGCCACTTCCACATTTGCTTTGTCACGTTGCGATGTACCACTCAAGATACAACTATAAGCAAAGTTTTAAAGGTCTAGTGCATACAGTTTGTGAAAAAGTGACCTAAACGCAGAAGTTGAACCTAAAAATTATTAAGTTATCTGCCCTTTGCTTGGAGGGTCAAGGTCACTTCCAAATTTGCTTTGTCACGTTGCGATGTACCACCCATGATACAACTATAAGCAAAGTTTGAAAGGTCTACTGCATACAGTATTTGAGAAAATGACAAAAACGCAAAACTTGAATGTTGACGCCGCCACCGCCGCCGCCGGAAAAGCAACACCTATGTCTCTTTTTTTCTTCGAAAAGGCGAGATAAAATTGAGTATTTAACTCATATAATGACCTTCAGTGTGAACTTGACCGTTATATTTTAGCATGGTCATGTCGATGTTGTCATGATGAGTATATATTGGAAGTTTGAAGAAGAAATATCAAGAAATGAGGAATGTTAAGTTTTCGTGAAGATAAAAACAAGTATTTCACCCATATAATGACCTTCAGTGTGTCCTTGACCTTTATATTTTATGTTGATATTGAAAGTTTGATATAGTAATATCAAGAAATGAGAAAGTTATAGCCAACGTTAAGTTTTCGTGACAGACGGGTCGACTTAAACCTTACATACCTTAAACAAGAGGCCCAAGTGGGCCTGTAGACGCTCTACTGGTATGATGTGATTTAAAACAAGAAACATGTTTCCTATATATTACTCAATGTAAACTTTGGGTTATCGTGGTGGCCATTTTGAACAAAAAAACACACACTTGATAGAGGCCAACAACAGGAACATGTATATGATATTTAACTAGAATGGAACTAGAATGGAATATGTGGTAATATGCATACATGTGATACCTCACGGCGTGAGATAAAATCTCACGGAATTCTAACCCTCCTCCCGGCCCCACGAAATTGTGTGAAAAACTCCCGTAAAATTGCTAAAATCAATTTTTCGAAAATCATCGGTCCGTTTCCTTTGTTTGGTATATCATATGCTTGTTGATGTCATGTGACATACCTGGATTTGACCTGGATCAATAGCCTGGGGGGAAAGTGGGTGAAACTGTTATTTGCAAACAGTTTATTGGCTTAATTGATCTTATCAAAGGATTAGCAGCACAGTCTTATGAAGTCTTTAATGATGTCTGTAATTAAATCGATACGACTTGAAACAAATTGCCGGTGTCATTTATTTAAAAGTGGAAAATGAATGTTTGTTAAAGGTGACGCGGTAATTACCGTATTTTACCTTGTATAGTACGCAGTTTTTTTACCACTTTTACGGTTTTCGAAAGGGGGGTGCGTACAATATAAGGAAACAATAAAAAGAACTCTATTTTTTCTTGCAGAAAATCGATGTCTGCATGGCCCTGGGAAGAAAAACCTTGACGACGAACAGACATCGAGACAGAAAATTGTGAATACCGATAATACACAATTTTTTTTCGTAATTTACTCGCTTCATATAAGTAATATATTGACTTAATTCGAATTATAAATGAATAAAGTGTATTATGATGCTTGTTTTTGTATAAATGTTTGCATGTTTGTTGTAAAACTTCAATAAATTGTGTGAAAAATCGTCCCTCCATTTTGTTGTGTTTATATCGCGTGACGTAATATCAAGTGACTTCCAGCTGTTTAAACTTTTGACTGGTACATGGAGTATTGTTACATTTCTATTCTATTTTAATATTTATAGGATTTTATTTAATATTTTATAAAAAATTAATGAAGTTTTTGCTTTATTTTGAAAGACATATATTTTAGACGGCGTAGAAAGGCAGAATCACCCTACTTTGAAATGGCTATTATTCAATAATGCTTGTGAAAACTTGCTTACCGGTACACATTTGATGACTGATAATTGGGTCAAACAAAATCGCACCTCGGTTGCAGTACAGACACATTTTAAACACGGGGTAGAATGGGTTATTCGATTTCTATAATCCTTTGAAGTTGCCGTGAGAAGCGACTATTTCTGAGGATGCACTTTGACACGCCGTGTGACCTTTACCAGATTTAGCCACGGGGTACAGGTAACTGATCACGCGATAAACTTGTGCTACACTTAGGCCAAATAAAAGAATAGTTGTGTTTCCTGTTACATTGAAAAATAAGATAGGGTAGGTAGGTAGGTGAAATCTTTTTTTTTTGGTTTTACTTTTTATTGCCAATTTAGTAGGGTAGGTAGGGATTATCTTTTTTTTTTTTTTTTTTTGTCCGACAATAAAACTCCTCATGATATAGAGCAAGTTCACACTCTTTAATATCACCTACTTTGTGACATATTTTGTATAACCTTAATAAATGGTGCTGAAACTGATGCCGGACAATTCCTGCCTCGTCTTGTGTTCTATATCACTATGTATATTACACATGTTCTATATCACTATATACATTACATTACATTGAAATGTCAAAGGTCAAATATAAATCTAACAAATCGAAGCGCCGTTTTATAAAACATCCTTTAATAACTTTAATTTTTGTGAATTCTGTAAATATTTTATTGCCAAGAAAGGTGTGCAAGGATATGCATTTAAACTTAAAAAACTACTATTCCATTTTACAATAATGTGTCATTATGTCAAAGATTCAAAGTTATGAAAGGCTGTTTAATAAGTTGGGGTCCACATCTGTTAAAATTATAAGTTATTGGTGATATTATATATTATAAGTTATTGGTGTTATTATAGTACTAGCTCTCTTATTTTCTGCTTCTTCAGGGTCAGACTGCACCTAGGGTGCATCTATAAACGTCCGTATGTAAAAAAAAAAAAAAAGGCACCCGAAGACGTCAAATAAATGAGACTACCTCAGACAGTGCATCCCCAACACACAGGCCGTTTCGTAGACTGCGATGACATAAATGAAAATATACTTCTTTGCGCCATTTGTGTATTGAACAGAACATACATAAATTTTGAACATACATAAATTAATAATGTCCGTTTATCGACAGCACAACAATAGTATGTCAACACAAAATATAACAATGCGTATTAAATGTCCGGTAAGTTTTGACTGAACGATAACCCAGGTTAAAATACGCGCTGTTTATGTACATTTCGCCGATTTATAAATATTTAAATTATCCTCATTAAAATTATATTTCTTTGTTCTTTAAAACGTGCGTAAAACAAAATTAACAAACAACAAACACAAATAAAAAACAACGTCAACAAACACAAATAAAGTCAATTTTATTTTTGCCAATTTTTATATTTTTCACATGTTTGACCGCTAGCACTTGTTTTATTTCAGTTCGGTCTAATTAACCGGTAATCAATCAGAAGCCGGTAGCAATCAATTAACCAATTAATCCAATGAGGTCATAATAGTCTCCACCCGCAAAAAGCATCAAAAACTTCAAAGATAATCGTTAAATTATTAACACAATAGCAGCAATTAGATTACACAATGACACCATTTATAGACAGTCTATTTCCGCACACAAGCTGTGACAGCAGCCAGCAAATTTGATTGGTCGAGAGGCGATCAAGGTCGTCAGCCAAGGTGTCAATCACTGTTTTGCAGTGCGTGCTCATTATTGTGATGTTTGGGCTATCGAAAATAGGTACGTGTGTATTGGATTGATGCTTGGAAGCAAATACACGCGCGTCATAAAAACGCACAGGTGGTAAATTAGCTGCGTCAGAATTGGGTCAAATTGAATTTCCATGCGTCAAAACGTGTGTGTACGCGTCTATTAAGAACCCTGATATCTATCAACTCAATCAGGCGCCTGCCTGACAGGGAGACGGTATATTACGGAATCCATTACGGACGGCTTGAATTTTTTTTTTTTTTTTTTTGGAATGCAATAAAACCATAGGGTCGGCGGGAATTTCTAGGGTAGGTCGGGTAACCGGAAACACAACTATTATTTTGTTTGGCCTTATGATAAGCACTGGTTCCCGTGAATACACAATGTTAGTATAATCGGCGTAATGGATTACGGTAACCGACGACTTTGTTGTGTTTTAGTAGATGTAATTATCGGATTACGGACAATTATCTGTCTGCGGCATTATAATTGGCTCTTTGATGAGATGATACAAGATAGGTACTCCCCTGAAGATTGGCAATTAATGATTGAAGTAATTATATTTACTTTTGTACGCTAATTTTCTCGATCGTGATTTTTTTTTTTTTTTTTTTTAACCTTTTATTTTCGTTGAATGGTTCGGTTCATCTAGGAAAACTAATATTTTGATGCGTATTATACACGGAACCAACTTTTTTACCCCAGTTTTGACCTCTGAGAAGCGGGGTGCGTATTATACACGGGTGCGTACCATACAAGGTAAAATACGGTATCGAATAGCGAAAACGAAAGTAGACTTTGTCGGTGTGAATTTGGTGAGTATGTATGATTTAATTAGAACAATTAATGAATTTTAGATTTTACTTCAAAAGGAGTTCCGTGATTGACGTGATTGACGTACGTTGCTTTAGATCAATGTTTGTGTGTTTGATTTCAGAATTTACTTTTGAAAAAAAAAGGGTTAATTGATGTCGGTTGCTTTTGTTCCATGTTTGTACATTGTCTTTGACAAAAATAAAAGTTGGAAATGTTCGTTGTTTTGTGTTTTTATTTCTGGAATGTACTAATTTATTTGGAAGTGTAAGGGTGTGTGCAACTAAGTTTAGGACAGTTAGTGGAAGGTGGAAGTTCACTGTGTTAAAGTTCAGGGCTGTGAGTGTGTTCAAGAGATGACACTTATATTTATAGTGTTAGATGACCTTACATGTTTATCATTGTTTATTAAACAAGAGGGCCAAGATGGCCCTATATCGATCACCTGAGTAATGGTCCATTATCGAACTTCTTCGAAATCTTATGATCATGTACAATCTGTGCAAGTTTGATTAAGAAATGTGGCCTCTGTTGTTTACCAACATTGATATAAAGACACTGACAAAGTTTGGTAAAGATCAAAGACAAAATGAAGGTGCTAGAGTGTAACCTCTGGGGCATGGCCAAATGTGATCCCAGGTTACATGTAATATCTTGTGGTTTCAGAGAAGAAGATTTTTTCAAGTTTTTCCCTATACAAGTCTATGTAAAACATTTGACTCCTGGGGCAGAGCCAAATGTGACCCCAGGGTCACCATTTTAATAAATTTGGTAAAGGACCATAAGCTCATAGTAAATGCAAAATATTAAACCTCTAGCTCTTGCAGTTTCAGGGAAGAAGATTTTTAAATTTTTTCCTTTACAAGTCCATGTACAACTGTGACACCCGGGGCGGGGCCAAATATGACCCCAGGGTCACCATTTGAACAAACTTGGTAAAGGACCATAATCTTATAGTAAATGCAAATATTAAACCTCTGGCTCTTGTAGTTTCAGAGAAGAAGATTTTTTAATTTTTTTCCTATATAAGTCTATGTAAAACTGTGAACCCCGGGGCGGGACCAAATTTGACACCAGGGTCACCATTTGAATAAACTTGGTACATTTGAATAAACTTGGTAGAGGATCATAAGCTTATAGAAAAGGCAAAATATTGAACATCTGGCTCAAGCAGTTTCAGCGAAGATTTTTTAAGTTTTTCCCTTTACAAGTCTATGTAAAACATGTGATCCCCGGGGCGGGGCTAAATGTAACCCCAGCATCACCATTTGAACAAACTTGGTAGAGGACTATAAGCTTATAGCAAATGCAAATATTGAACATCTGGCTGAAGCAGTTTCAGAGAAGAAGATTTTTTAAGTTTTTCCCTATACATGTCTATGTGAAACATGTGACCCCCGGGGCGGGGCCAAATGTGACACCAGGGTCACCATTTGAACAAACTTGGTAAAGGACTATAATCTTATAGTAAATGCAAAATATTAAACCTCCGGCTTTTGTAGTTTCAGAGGAGAAGATTTTTTTTTTTCCTATGTAAGTCTATGTAAAACTGTGAACCCCGTGGCGGGGCCAAATTTGACACCAGGGTCACCATTTGAACAAAGTTGGTAAAGGACCATAAGCTTATAGCAAATTCAAAATACTAAACCTCTGGCTCTTGCAGTTTCAGAGAAGAAGATTTTTTAAGTTTTTCCCTATACATATCTATGTAAAACATGTGACCCTTTGGGCGGGGTCAAATGTGACCCGAGGGTCACCATTTGAACAAACTTAGTAGAGGACCATAAGCAGATGCTACATGTAGTACATGAGAGCTCTGTGCCTTGTGGTTTCAGAGAAGAAGATTTTTTAAAGTTTTTTCCTATATGTCTATATGAAAAACATGCAAAATCTCAATATGCAAACTTTGGACCCCCGGGGCAAGGTTATTTTTGACCCCGGGGACTTCATTTGAACAAACTTGGTAGTCTAGGCATTGGCGATCATTTTAAAAGAAAAACTGTTGAAATCTGTCCAGCGGTTCTGGAGAAGAAGATTTTTTAAGGTTTCGACCATATATGGTAATGGCGGCCATCTTGGATGTCACACTGACCTAATTTTAACAAATCCAAAAAGCATTCATCTAAGGATCATCCACGTGAAGTTTGGTCAAAATTAGCCAAGCAGTTTTTGAGGAGAAGTTGTTTGAAGAAAAGTTAACGCCGGACGATGCACGACGACGACGACGACGGACGACGACGACGGACGACGGACGAAGAGTGATCCCAATAGATCACCCTTCGGCTCAGGTGATCTAATAAAATATTGTTCAAAATTTTTATTCATTCTTATTATCTCCCCTGACATCCATGAAGAAACTTGTTTAAAAGTGTATTTTTAGGTATTCGTTTATGAAATTTTGGTAAAAAATACTGCTCGCGCACTAAAAATAGCCCGCGAAAAAACCTCCCAGATTTTTGCATGAATCTCCCTTAAAACAAGAGGCCCAAAGGGGCCTGTGGACGCTCTACTGGCTAACATGGCTCTTATAACATCAATGAAGCGAGTGACTGCCATTTACATTTTTTTGAAAGTTTCGGGCAAAAAACAGCTTTTCAACTAAATCAAGGGCCATAACTAAAGAATCTAGTAAAGTTCGGTAAAGATCAGATGAAAAATGAAGGCCAAACCGTATTAACGAGGCAAAATATAGCATTTTTAATTAAATCAAGAGCCATAACTCCTCTGTTACTGGTCCGACTATTCCAACATAGAGCTAAAAATAATAATAATAATAAATGTAACAAATTAATCAATAAATCAATAAATAAAAAATAAAAAAAAATAAAAAAATAAAAAAAATAAAAAAAAAATAAAAAAAAAAAAAATAATAATAATAACAAGAGCTGTCGGAGAACAGCGCAGCTCGACTATTCGATTTTTCAGAGAATAATAAATTATATAGCTAGTATATACCATCAGAAAACAAGGCTAAAACAATGTGGGGTGGGGTTGGGGGGCACAACAAAGCTATGTGTAAGAATTGATCAAAACTACAGAGAAATATGTAAAAAAAAATAATATAAAAAAAGAAAATCAAGTTTTGAGTGGGGGTGATGGTGGGGGAGAGGTGGGGTGGGTGGTGGGGGTAGTGGGGGTGGTGAGGGCAATATATATGTGTAAGAAGCTATGTAAGAATTCACCAAAACAACACAAAAATATGTAAAAATAAATAAATTAAAAATCGAGTTTTGAGTGGGGATGGGGGAGAGGCGGGGATGGGGGAGAGGCGGGGGTGGGGAGGGCAACATATATGTGTAAGAAGCTATGTAAGAATTTACCAAAACAACACATATATGTAAAAAAACAATAAACATTAAATAAAAATATTCCATTTCGAGCGTGGAGGTGCGGTGGGGGAGGGGAGTGGGGGCAACATAGCTATGTGTAAGAATTGACCAAAACAACACATGACATATGTAAAAAAAAAAAAAAAAAAAAATCTAGTTTCGAGTGTGTGGTGTGGGTTGGGGCAAGGTGGGGTGGCGGGGGAGGGGGCAACATGTGTAAGAATTGACAAAAGCAACACAGAAATATGTAAAAAAAAAATAAAATAAAAAATGTTTCAAGTGGGTTGGGTGGGTGGGGGTGGGGATGAGAGACAGCTGGGGAGGGGACAACATATATGTGTAAGAATCGACCAAAACAACACAGAAATATGTAAAAAAAAAAAGTAAAAAAAAGTTGTGGAGGGGTGGGGGGGGTTGGGGGGAGTGGGGGGAGTGGGGCTGTAGGGGAGGAGGGAGCCCATGCCCCAATATGAGTGAAGTATGAATAAGATGCATAATGCTATAAGAAATCCCAAACCAAATTTATAGATATATACATGCTTACATGCAAACCTAGATCTGCCTTTATTGCACATTTTATGGGCCATCACTATTTGGCTTCCATGGGAGCCCAGAATTTGCAGAAGACAAAATTAATTACCCAACCCTTTACAACATACAGTTGCTGCCACGCGGATTACGACTTTTTCGCAGCATCCACGCGGCCGTTTTTCAATCGAAGTCACAAATCCCCGCGATCGTACCGCGGATTGTCCCCGCGACTGTAAAAATCCAGTCTCAAAAGAAAGAAATCACCGCGATTCTCCGTGATAGCTTCGCGGGGAATGCGGCGGAAATTAGAGCAGGGATCAATGAAAAATGTAATAAAAATGATAAAGACAATGAACAATTTTGGAAGCAATACGTATTTCAAACTTTTAATGCATTTAATAATGTGTGTTTTTTGTTTTTGTTGTCCAAAAGTCGCATTTCTCTTCACCGGACATAAATTGGCTACCCACAATTCTTTGTGATGTGTGTACCTATTAACAAGGCGGCACTAATAACGGGTTTATGACCCGGAATTCTTTACAATTTTTCAGATTATTTCTGACTAAAGAACCCATCAATGTATTAATAACCAATAGCATAATAGTAAAATATGTTAAAATAACGATTAATTAAAAATATAATTCTAATTTCTAGTATAAGAATTACTATTTGAATTTTATGTTCAGTCACGGCGAAGTCGGTAATAGGAACCGCCATATAACTATCGTGACCCAGTATACATTATCCGGGCATTGGAATTTTCTGAAAACAAAAATAAAATTGACTTCTGCTTCGGGTTTTTAATAGTTATTGAATAATAATGCATTAAATTGACTGCACAATTGTACATTGATACTGAAGATAAATCGCGGCGATGGCCTGCGATTTCACACCGGGTAAAGCGGTGTGCGAATCAAAACAGATCACGGCGAATCGCGGTGATTGTGTCGCGGTGGTCAAAAGTTATTGTCCCCGCAATGAGTGGACTGTCCGCCGATCACGGGGACAAAATCAGTGTGTCCGCGGTGAGATAAAATCCCCGCGTTGTGTGTGATTAGTCGTAATCCGCGTGGCAGCAACTGTACTATAAGGAAACCAATTCCATAGTTTAGATTAGCTAGGACAAGAAATGCAAGGGATATAGACCTGTAAACACAGCTTACACGCAAAATTTGATGTGAAACAGACACATTTTAAGGGCTATCAGAATTTGGGTTCCATGGGAGCCCAGGGGTTACAGGAACCAAAATTACTTAAGCAGCCCTTAAGATAACGCTATAAGGAAGCTAATGACCAAATATGATTGTGCTAGGGTAAGAATTGTAAGAGATATAGACGCCAACCCCGGGGTGATTACATAAGCTCTCTTATTCTTCGAATAGTAGAGCTAAAAATGAATAAAAACAACAACAAAAAAAAAAAAAAAAAAATAAAAATAAAAAAAATAAAAAAAAATAAAAAAAAATCAAATAAAATAAAAATAATAATATAAACAGACAGTCATAAAATCTGGTAAAGTTTGCCAAAGATCAAGGCCCTATCGTATGTAGCATTTTTACAAAATCAAGGGCCATAACTCCGCTGTTACTGGTCCGATCTGGCTGGTTTTCGAACTTGACCAAGCTTTTATTGACATTAACAATCTGATAAAGTTTGGTAAAGATCGGATGAAAAATGAAGGTATCATCTTAACGAGGCAAAATATATCATTTTAAACTAAATCAAGGGCCATGACTCCAAAGTTACTGGCCCAATATAAATGGTTTTCGAACTTGTCCGAGCTTTCATTGATATTAACAATCTGATAAAGTTTGGTAAAGATCGGACGAACAATGAAGCCCCTATCATCTTAACGAGGCAAAATATAGCATTTTTAACTAAATCAAGGGCATTTTTAACTAAATCAAGGGCCATAACTCCGCTGTTACTGGTCCGATATGGCTGTTTTTCAAACTTGTTCAAGCTTTCAACGACATTAACAATCTGATAAAGATGGGTAAATATCAGATGAACAATAAAGCCCCGATCGTCTTAAGATGCAAAATATAGCATTTTAAACTAAATCAAGGGCCACAACTCCACTGTTACTGGTCCGATCTGGCTGGTTTTAGAACTTGTCCAAGCTGTCATTGATATTAACAATGTGGTAAAGTGTGGTAAAGATAGGATGAAAAACGAAGGCCCTATCGTCTTAACGAGGCAAAATATAGCAATATAGCATTTTTAACTAAATCAAGGACCATAACTCAGTGCCCCAGATAAGTAGCGTATCTGCGTATTTCACTCAATTAAAATTTGCCAAATACCCAATTAATTTCCCTGACATGCGTACCAGATACGCAAGCAATTTCCTTTTTTCACTCAAACATTTTAATTTTCGAGTCAAACAGTCAAAGTGTTCAAATGTTTGATGGATTGATGTTTTCATGCGTATTCCAATTTTTACAAAAAGCAGATTTTACTTCCGGTGTTTATCTTGACTGGGACGTTACGTAATTATCGATAAAGTGGAGCAGTAAAAGAGAACGCTATATAATTTAATATGTACGCTATACCAGTCTATACTATTGTGCGTAGTCATCTGGGTGCTTTCTTGTTTGCTTTTGAAAGCGTTTGTGCAGACGATTAAAATGTCGAAACGGGGACGTAAACCGACAAGCGAGTTACCGTTAAGAAACACTTCTGAAATTAACACATGTGATTAGTGTTTCTATGGAAATTAATCATTAATAATGATCATTGACAAACCACTGCCATGAATAACAAGTCAATAAAGCTCACATAAAGACGGGTAAGTTACCTTGCTTGTTTTACATTTGATCCCGAAATCACCCTATTATTTTTGAAAATTTGAAATTCACTCAATTAATTTTAATTTTATGAGTGAAATACCCAATAGGTCCAAAAGTTATCTGGGGCACTGTAACTCCGCTGTTACTAGTCCGATCTGGCTGGTTTTCGAAATTGTCCGAGCTTTCATTGATATTAACAATGTGGTAAAGTTTGGTAAAGATAGGATGAAAAACGAAGGCCCTATCGTCTTAACGAGGCAAAATATAGCAATATAGCATTTTTAACTAAATCAAGGACCATAACTCAGTGCCCCAGATAAGCAGCGTATCTGCGTATTTCACTCAATTAAAATTTGCCAAATACCCAATTAATTTCCCTGACATGCGTACCAGATACGCAAGCAATTTCCTTTTCACTCAAACATTTTAATTTTCGAGCGTATCGACAGTCAAAGTGTTCAAATGATTGATGGATTGATGTTTTCATGCGTATTCCAATATTTACAAAAAGCAGATTTTACTTCCGGTATTTATCTTGACTGGGACGTTACGTAATTATCGATAAAGTGGAGCAGTAAAAGAGAACGCTATATAATTGAATATGTACGCTATACCAGTCTATACTATTGTGCGTAGTCGTCTGGGTGCTTTCTTGTTTGCTTTTGAAAGCGTTTGTGCAGACGATTAAAATGTCGAAACGGGGACGTAAACCGACAAGCGAGTTACCGTTAAGAAACACTTCTGAAATTAACACATGTGATTAGTGTTTCTATGGAAATTAATCATTAATCATGATCATTGACAAACCACTGCCATGAATAACAAGTCAATAAAGCTCACATAAAGACGGGTAAGTTACCTTGCTTGTTTTACATTTGATCCCGAAATCACCCTATTATTTTTGAAAATTTGAAATTCACTCAATTAATTTTAATTTTATGAGTGAAATACCCAATAGGTCCAAAAGTTATCTGGGGCACTGTAACTCCGCTGTTACTAGTCCGATCTGGCTGGTTTTCGAAATTGTCCGAGCTTTCATTGATATTAACAATGTGGTAAAGTTTGGTAAAGATAGGATGAAAAATGAAGGCCCTATCGTCTTAATGACGCAAAATTTAGCAATATAGCATTTTCAACTAAATCAAGGGCCATAACTCCGCTGTTACTTGTCCGATCTGGCTGGTTTTTGAACTCATCCGAGCTTGCATTGATATTAACAACCTGCTAAAGTTTATTAAAAATTGGATGAAAAATGAAAGCCCTATCGTCTTAACGAGACAAAAGTTAACAACAGACGACGGACGGACGACAGACGGACAACTCGGTATCCCATAAGCTCTGCTGGCCTGCCTTCTGCCAGCAGAGCTAAAAAACACTAAACTCCCAGATTGAGGTCCTGAAAGTATCACATGTATGAATATGTCGTTCGATAAATGTCCTTAAATTTGACAAAAGTTTAGCCATGGTGGTCTTCATGGCTGACTGGAGGCGCAAAAAACACAAATCTAAGGGGGACTAACCCAAAGATCATAGTGATTAAGTTTCTTCAGAGAAGATGTCATTTTTAACGTTTTCCTGTGTAACTCTATGTAAACTTTGGGTCGCTGTGGTGGCCATTTTGATTATTCGACGATAACGAAAAAACACAAACTTGATAAGAGGCCAACCCAAGGAACATGTTTATGATATTTCACAAGAATGGTATAAGTGGTTTCGGAGAGATGTCGTTTGAAATTTCCTTAAATTTGACCTAATTTTAGCCATGGGGGCCATCTTGGATGACTGGCGGCCGCGAAAAACACATATCTGAGGGGGACTATCCTAAAGATCATTGTAATGAAGTTTCATCAAAATCCTTCAAGCGGTTTCAAAGAAGATGTCATTTTTAGCCTTTTCCTATATAACTCTATGTAAACTTTGAGTCGCGGTGGCGGCCATTTTGATTTGTTTGACGATAACAAAAAATGGAACATGTTTATGGTATTTCACAATAATAAAACAAGAGGCCCAAGAGGGCCTGTAGATGCTCTACTGGCTCTAGATAAAGTTTATGTATAAAGGGCCATAACTCTTTCAAATATCGTTCAACCAGAACATGGTGAAGACATACGCAACTAGGCTTGGTACCGATGGTCCCTGACAAGTTTCGTTGAAATCCAGCCAGAGGTTCAGGAGAACTAGTCTGTACAAAGTTAGTGTATTAAAACCTTTAAGGGGTCATAACTCTGCCAAAATTCATTCAACCACAACACGGCAATGACAGGTGCTACTAGACTTGGTACTGATCATCCCCATCAAGATTTGTTGAAATCCAGCAAGGAGTTCAGAAGAGACTAATCTGGACAATGTTTGGCTATTAAAACCTTTAAAGGGCCATAACTCTGCCAAAAATAATTCAACACGAATATGGCGACGATATGCAAAACTAGGCTTGATACTGATCATCCTTGTAAAGTTTCGTTAAAATCCAGTCAAGGGTTCAGGAGAACTAGCCCGGAAAATGTTTGTGTATCAAAAAACTTTAAAGGGCCATAACTCCACCAAAAATCTGTTAACCGGAATGCCACGATGATATGCACAACTATGCTTGCTGCTGATCATCCCTGTAAAGTTTCGTTGAAATGTGGGGAGGCGTTCAGGAGAACTAGTCCAGACAATGTTTGTGTATTAAAACCTTTAAAGGGCCATAACTCTGCCAAAAATAATTCAACCGAAACATGGCAATGATTTGCACAACTAGACCTGATACTGATCATCCTTGTCAAGTTTCGTTAAAATCCAGCCAGGGGTTCAGGAGAACTAGTCCAGAGTTTGTGTATTAAAACCTTTAAAGGAACTCCACCAAAATCATTCAACCGGATAACGGTGAAGATATGTACAACTAGGCTTGGTACTGATCATCCTTGATAAGTTTCACTGAAATCTGGCCAAATGAAGGCCCTTTCTTCTTAATGAGGCCAACATATAGCATATTTCAGAAAATCAAGGGCCATAACTCTGGTGTAAATGGTCCAATCTGGCTGGTTTTGAAACTTGTTGGAGCTTTCATTCATAGTAACAATCTGGTAAAGTTTGGTAAAGATCGGATGAAAAATGAAGGCCCTATCGTAGTATTAACGAGGCAAAATATAGCATATTTAACAAAATCAAAGGCCATAACTCCGCTATTACTGGTCCGATCTGGCTGGTTTTCGAACTTGTCCGAGCTTTCATTTATATTAACAATCTGGTAAAGTTTGGTAAAGATCGGACTAAAAATCAAGACCCTATCGTAATATACCCTTTTTCAACTAAATCAAGGGCCATAACTCCACTGTTGCTAGTCCGATCTGGCTGGTTTTCGAACTTGTCCAAGCTTTCATTGATAGTAACAATCTGGTACAGTTTAGTAAATATCGGATGAAAAATGAAGGCCCTATCGTCTTAACAAGGCAAAATATAGCATTTTTAACTAAACCAAGGACCATAACTCCGCTGTTATTGGTCCGATCTGGCTGGTTTTTGAACTTGTCCGAGCTTTTATTGATATTAACAATCTGGTAAAGTTTGGTAACGATCGGATGAAAAACGAAGGCCCTATCGTCTTAACGAGGCAACATATAGCATTTTTAACTAAGTCAAGGGCCATAACTCCGCTGTTACTGGTTCGTTCTAGCTGGTTTTCGAACTTGTCCGAGCTTTCATTGATATTAACAATCTGTTGAAGTTTGGTAAAGATCGGATGAAAAATGAAGGCCCTGTCGTCTTAACGAGGCAACATATAGCATTTTTAACTAAGTCAAGGGCCATTACTCCGCTGTTACTGGTTCGATCTGGCTTGTTTTCAAACTTGTCTGAGCTTTCATTGATATTAACAACCTGTTAAAGTTTGGTAAAGATCGGATGAAAATTGAAGGCCCTATCATCTTTACGAGCCAAAAGTTAACGACGGACGGACGACGGACGGAAGACGGACAACTCGCCATCCCATAAGCTCTGCTGGCCCTTTAGAGCTAATAAGTTGTTTCGGAGAGATGTTGTTTGAAAATTCCTTAAATTTGACCTAGTTTTAGCCATGGTGGCCATGAAAAACACAAATCTGAGAGGGGCGCTCCCAAGTAACATTGTGATGAAGTTTCATCAAAATCCTTCAAGCGGTTTCAGAGGAGATGTCGATTTTATAAAATTGCTAACAGAAGGACAGACAGACAGACAGACAAACGAAAAGTGATTCCATAAGCATTAGCGTGATTTTGATGTGGAAAAAAGCCCGTGGAAAACACACATTTCCCAGCATGCAACAACTGTACCATCTTACGTACAATGCCAAGACCTAGTATGACCCAAAAATCTCATCAACTTTTGTAATAAAAATGTAGCTTTAAATTAATAATATAGAGATTATTTAACTGCTGGGATCGATTATAGGAAAATTCTTCACAAGATGGTAAATGTGTGGTTCTTTTCACGAACAAGCGTCAGCGAGTGAAAAAACAACACGTCTACCATCGAGTGAAAGATTTCCATTAAATTGATCACAACAGTTAAATAATCGATTACATTTTTAGTCAGATTATGAATGATTTTAACCAGAAATATTCGCTTTATTTAGCGTTATCGGCAGATGTCAACGTCACCAAGACGTTATTTACATCATAACTCAACGTCGCAGTTAGTTATTTTTGTGTTCGGAGTTAGTTAATATTTAGCGATTATGAATATTCATTCACTGAGAAATCCCAATCTCTCACCCATAGAAATGTAATAAATATAATTATCATATTACATATTTCTTTATTTTGGGAACATAACCCATACCGTCACAATTGGGAAATTTAATGTGATTTTTCTTGAAATGGGGAAACAATACAGTAAAACATTCACTTCATTATTGTATCTTTAATGCTATTTGCAGTACACGACTGTTATCGTTTCAAACGCAATACTTTTTTTCTTTCAGTTGGGATATTCTTTCCTCAAAATTGGAGAAAAATATATGTTTTGGCATTGGGAATATGAATTCATGAATAATAGTCTATAAAAACAGCCAAAAAACAACATTGTATTACACGTGCCGGTGCACTGGTATAGTGTATAGCATGCATGACTGGAGAGCTAAATATCAGTGGCTTTATTTTTGTATGCAATTCATGAGCTTCAATTGTTTGTTTTAGAAAACTATAAAAGGCAATTATTAATCTTACCATGGTGTTATTATCTCTCCAATATATGCCGAAACAAATGTTCCATCCAGGGTACTGTGGTTTACTGCTCCTCTGTATGGGGTGCCACTCGGGCAGGAAGTCATTTCTGTTGACATGTAATGTAATGGTTGCCATGTTGTTTATAGCTAGGTTGTTCAGATTACTGATGTCATTTCATATCATCCTCACCTGTGTTCAGTGAGAAAAAACATTCGGAAAAGTTTGTCACTATAAGCAATTCCAATGAGAGGCCTGTGTGTTTGACTTTTTTGTCTGAGGCACTCTTTTCATTCTCAGGAAAAATGTGAACAAAACACTGAAATCAAACTGGTTAAAAGGACACACGGCAATCTTGATTTTTTAAAAACTCACGGCGTCCCGTTAGTTTTTCTCGTAACTTGCATTTGTTCAATCAATTTTTATTAATTGTTAGAATAGTTCAAAGCAAATTGTTTTTACATGTTATTGACTTTTGATAATATTGCACCAATAATATGTAGAATAATGAAGGAAATACAATTCTCAATTTTTTAAAGTCAAAATGATACAGGATTAATAAATCGCTGTACTAACTGTAATGCCTGAAAAATGGGAGTAGTCACTTGTAACCCTTGCCTGACGAGCAAATAATGGGTAGTGCTATGACTGATTGACCAGTGTCAGAATAATGTAACTGGGGGTGTGGGGGTATCATGTCTACTACGGCGTGGTATTCCAGTGTGGCAGCACTATAAAGAAACAATTGAGTTCGCTGCCTCAAGTAGACATATCATCACATCACACATCAACACACAGATAAAATTCCAGACATTGTGCCTATAATCGTCGGGTAGGACACCTGTCGTAGGTGGAGGGACTATAATCCATAGAAATACACACACAAGCACTATAAAGAAACAATTGAGTTTGCTGCCTCAAGTAGACATATCATCACAACACACATCAACACACAGATAAAAGTCCAGACATTGTGCCTATAATCGTCGGGTAGGACACCTGTCGTAGGTGGAGGGACTATAATCCATAGAAATACACACACACACACTGTAATGCCTGATATAAAACTCCAGATTGCCATGTGTCCCTTTAAGACAAAATAATTTACATTGTGAACTTCTATACGAGCGTCAATAGAGATCACCATTTCAGTTTCCAATTAAATGGACTTTCATTAAGACACCACCTGTTTTAAAAGATCATGCTGAACTTACATCTAGTGGTCTCTTAATACAGGGTTCACTGTAAAAAACAATACATAATTAACTTCTAAGCTTAGTAACATGTAAAAAGCACGTCCGTGGTCTAGGGGTTAACAATGTTGCGTTGTAAACCATCTCACCTCACCGCTGCCAGTTCGATCCCACAGGGAGCTCGACTTGTGAGAAGTGTCGATTCTTATAGATGGTGGGAGGTATACAATACTTGTTCTATCCAGGAAAAATGCGGTGGTCTGCCTCTACCACAAAAAACAAGAGGTCAATGACGTTGAAGCTCTACTGATTGATTTTCAGGAAGTAGTCGCTACAAACTTGTTTTTTGAAAAATTATTTTTAGCCGTGGCAGCCATCTTGAATTTCCGGCCGACCTGAAATTTTGCTAGAATCAATTAGACATCAAGAGCAACATTCCTGTGAAGTTTCATGAAAATCCGTTAAGTAGTTTCAGAGGAGTAGTCGCTACAAGTTTTCAATATATAACTCTATGTAAACAAAGATGGCCGCTGGCAGCCATGTTTAACGTCGAATCAAAACCATTTTCGACAAGGACCAACATCATGTCATGCTGAACATTTTAGAAAAAGTCCCATATCAATATCACTTAAGAGTTTTCAAGAAGTAGTCACTACAAACTTGTTTTTTAAAAACCTATTTTTAGATTTGGTGGCCATCTTGGATTTCACATCAACATGAATGTTTGCTAGGATCAACTAGACTTCATGGGCAACATTTCTGTAAAGTTTTATGAAAATCCATTCAGTAGTTTCAGAGTAGTCGCTACAAAAAAAAGTTTACGGACAGACAGACAGACAGACGACGGACGCCACACCACGGCATAAGCTCTGCTGATCTCTGATCAGTCTGCTGATCTCTGATCAGTCGAGCTAAAAATTGACCGTCATATATGGCCTCAAATGTGCTTAAAAATTACATAAAACACCAAACAAACATGTATTATGATTGACTAGGGACAATAATCTTGCCATGTATTTGACTTGTCTTATAATCTGGATCACCATTAAGGGGTTCACAAGCTGCAACTTATCACCGAGGATACGGAAATATGCAGCCTTTGCATACGTTGGATCTATTCTCATCTCAACAGCCTGGACAATAAAAATAAATAAATGTTGTTTATTCTCTATCATCTCAAAACTCACTGTCAACTGAACAGCAACCATACTGAGTACTATGTGATTTGTCTCAAAGAACTGGTTAAATGGCTAGCCTGCTAAGATGTATCTTAAGAACCTGTAAAATGACACGTCTGTCCATACCTGGTATTGTCGCATCAAGACCTGCTGAATAAAGGACATCACAGGACAATGGTTCGACAAGGCTTGCACTGTGGGCATCACAGGGCAATGACAAGGCTTTCCTCAGCCCTTTAAGATGTGGCTCTACCGCTTAAATCTGATCATCATTTCAAGTGTTCCCATGGCTTACTTAGAAAAGCTGATTACCTTTACTGTTCCCTTAATTAATCCTTAAATAACAAATGAAGACTAGTCATTTTCGACATCGGGGCAATCAAGATATACAAAAAAATCTCTTTTTTCAACCGACATTTAAAAAAAATTGGGATGTGGAAAACCACCCACCCTTCCCGCGCCCATACCCCTTCCAAAGCAAAAGTGCCAACACTCCTTAAAAAATTCCTGGGGAAAGCCCTGAATGGTTGGACAAGGCTTACACTGTGGCTTTAATACAGTAACAGACAGGACGGACCATTCGGTGGTGGGGGCATAAAAAAGCACTATAAAACGTGAAATGGTTCTAAGATAATTATATATCACAACAGGCCTTAGCAGACTATAAAGGTATCCCAAAGTTATAAATAGTTGTCCGGAGGATCACCTCGGCGATATCTACAAATGATGCACACCTTGCAATCCATTTCAATATTTTACAGCCTAATTTAGAAAAGTTACCCTTACACATAACCATACATGTGATATTTTCAGGAGGGTTACCAGGGAGATTTGACTTTTTTTTCAGGGAGATCTGACAAAATTCAGGGAGGTTTTTATACTCAAATTGTTAACGCGTACCAGTATATTTTTTTTCTGATATAAACCTTAATAAAGGGGGTAAATCAGCATAAAAACATGATATTTTATACATACAATAGTTGAATACTGTTTATTTCATGTTAGCATAGCATATAATCAAGTATAGCATGTAATTAAACACTTTATATAGACTCTGTCCACTTTTTAACCACTAATTACAACAAGACTTGGCTGCTGCCAGCATCACCTTTTAGTTAATGATGATCATTAATCTGCTTTCATAAACATACCATAAAATAACATCATTTAAATCTGCTAGGGTATATATCTTGAGACTCTGTCCACTTTTTAACCACTAATTACAACAAGACTTGGCTGCTGCCAGCATCACCTTTGTCGGTTGAAAGTCTACACAATTGTTCACATTATTAAACTTGGCACTCATCAATATTATATACCAAATATCAATCGATGCCGAATTCGCTAATTACCACCCCACTTACAGTCGGTGTATTCCGTAATCCTATCATAATCAACCTCCCATGGACATTACAGGTATCGCCGCCACGTGTCATAAACAAACAATCCAATCATTATTTTCACACAATTAACCAATTACCTGACATGCTAATCCTTTTAATTACCCGCCCAGGGGCAATGTTTTCACAGATATAGATAAGACGGCAAGTGTTTATTCTAGATCATTCGGAAAACTCGGTCTTGATCCAATAAATCATAGCAATTACCCAAAAGGATTCGCAAATAGCGAAATTTTGTAACTCGGCGGAAAATACCGGGAGAAATGGCGGGAGGCCGGGAGATCCCATGAAATTCCGGGAGAAATTAGCTCCCGGCGGGAGATATCACATGTATGCATAACCAAAGTCAGGAAATGCCTTCTTTGGGTATTTTATTTTATATGTTCTGTGTAATTTATATGTTCTGTGTAATTTATATGTTCTGTGTAATTTCGTTTGGTGGTTTATGTCTCATTTAGTTTATTTTCATCAATTTAATACAGCAATAATGCATTTGAACAATTCTAAAAAAATACTGATGATGATTTTCTCCCAAGAACCGATAAAATGAAATTACAGCATTGTCCTCCCATGTTAAGGTATTTCATACAATCTGTGCAATAGGGAACACCCTGTTAACAGCCTGTTGAATGGTGGGACAGGGCAGACACTCCATGTTAACAACCTGTAATATGGTGGGACAGAGCAAGCACTGTATGTTAACAGCCTGTAGAATGGTGGGAAAGAGGTGACATGCATTGTTAACATCCTGTTGAATGGCGGGACACAGTTTGCACTCATGTTAGCTGATTGTAGAATATTAATGGTGGGAAAGGGTAGGCACTGACTGATAACAGCCTGTAGAATGGTGTAACAATATAGGCATGCACTCATGTATTGTTAACATGATGTATAATAGTAGAACAGGGCAGGCACTTAAATGTTGACAGACTGTATAATGGTGGGACAGGGCAGGTACTCCGTGTTAACAGCCTGCATAATGGTGGAACAGAGGCATACTCCATGTTAACAGCTTGAAGAATGGATGGACAGACTGGGACGCTCCATGTGAACAACCTGTAAAATTGTGGAACAGGACAGGGTGGACACTCCAAGTTAAAAGCATGTAGAATGGTGGGATAGGGCCGGCACTCCATGTTAACAGCCTGTCTAATGGTGGGACAGGACGCGCACTGCATGTTAACAGTGTAGAATGGTGGGACAGAGCGGGAACTTTATTTATTGTTAACATCTTGAAGAATGGAGAGACAAGGGGTCACTCCGAGTGAACAGCCTGTATAATGGTAACAGAGGAACAGTGCAGGTACAACAGCACATATAATGGTGGGATAAGGATGGCACTCCATTTTAACAGCTTATAGAATGGTAGGCTAGGGCAAGCACTCCATGTTAACAGCTTATAGAATGGTAGGCTAGGGCAGGCACTCCATGTTAACAGCTTATAGAATGGTGGACTAGGGCATGCACTCCATGTTAACAGCCTATAGAATGGTAGGCTAGGGCAGGCACTCCATGTTAACAGCTTATAGAATGGTGGACTAGGGCAGGCACTCCATGTTAACAGATTATAGAATGGTAGGCTAGGGCAGGCACTCCATGTTAACAGCTTAAAGAATGGTGGACTTGGGAAGGCACTCCATGTTAACAGCTTATAGAATGGTAGGCTAGGGCAGGCACTCCATGTTAACAGCTTATAGAATGGTGGACTAGGGCAGGCACTCCATGTTAACAGCTTATAGAATGGTGGACTAGGGCAAGCACTCCATGTTAACAGCTTATAGAATGGTGGACTAGGGCAGGTACTCCATGTTAACAGCTTATAGAATGGTAGGCTAGGGCAGGCACTCCATGTTAACAGCTTATAGAATGGTAGGCTAGGGCAGGCACTCCATGTTAACAGCTTATAGAATGGTGGACTAGGGCAGGCACTCCATGTTAACAGCTTATAGAATAGTAGGCTAGGGCAGGCACTCCATGTTAACAGCTTATAGAATGGTAGGCTAGGGCAGGCACTCCATGTTAACAGCTTATAGAATGGTGGATAAGGGCAGGCACTCCATGTTAACAGCTTACAAAATGTTAAGACAGGCAGGCACTCCATGTTAACAGCCTGTAAAGTTATGAGATAGGACAGGTCAGGCACTCCATGTATTGTAAACGGCATGTAGAATGGTGGAATAGGGCGGGAATACCATTTTAACAGCTGGTAAAATAATGGGGCAGGACAGACACTCCATGTTAATAGCATGTAGAATGGTAGAACAGGGCAGGCACGCCATGTTAATAGCCTGTAGAATGATAGAACAGGGCAGGCACTCCATGTTAGCATACTGTAGAATGGTAGAACAGTGCAGGCACTCCTTTTTAACAGTCAGTAGTATTGAATTGAATTGGGGTTTTAAGGCGCACCAACACATGAAAAGGTTATATGGCGCCTAAAAGGCATGAACATGCCAGGCTCATCTTCCATGTACATCGAGATATTTAAAATATGGAAAATGGGCCTAGAACCTTCTCACCCTGAACTGCAGAGTTGCTGCAAATTTTATCGTAGAAACTCCATTTACGCTGGAGCCACGTTATTGTTTTTCTGCCACTGCTCTTAGTGATGTGAGCGAGATGGCACCTGAAACAATGCAGGGGTCATGATGAAGACCTTTAATGAGCATGAACAAAAAATGACAAAATGAATATGAATGGGGGGTCCTACCCCTCTGCATGTGACGGTGTGTTTGCAGTGGTTGTATTCTACCCCGGCAACCACACGGGGACAGTCAGTAGTAAGGTAGAACAGTGCAAACACTCCATTTAATAGCTTGTAAAATTATAGAACAGGGCAGGCACTACATGTAAACAGACTGTATAATTGTGGTACAGGGCAGGCACTGCATGTTAACAGCCTGTATAATTGTGAGATAGGACAGGGTTGGCACTCCATGTTAAGAGAATGTAAAATGGTGGGATAGGGTGTGCACTCCATTTTAACAGCCTGTAAAATATTGGGGCATGCTAGGCACTCTCATGTATTGTTAAAAGTATGTAGAATGGTAGAACAGCACAGGAATTCCTTGTTAACAGAATGGTAGAAGAGGGCAGGCACTCAATGATAACAGACTGTAGAATGATAGAGCAGGGCAGGCACTCCATGTTAACAGAATGGTAGAACAGGGCAGGCACTCCTTGTTAACAGACTGTATAATGGTAGAACAGTGCAGGCACTCCATGCTAACAGAATGGTAGAACAGGGCAGGCACTCCTTGTTAACAGACTGTATAATGGTAGAACAGTGCAGGCACTCCATGCTAACAGAATGGTAGAAAAGGGCAGGCACTCCTTGTTAACAGAATGGTAGAACAGGGCAGGCACTCCATGTTAACAGAATGGTAGAACAGGGCAGGCACTCCATGTTAATAGCCTGTAGAATGGTAGAACAGGGCAGGCACTCCTTGTTAACAGACTGTATAATGGTAGAACAGTGCAGGCACTCCATGCTAACAGAATGGTAGAACAGGGCAGGCACTCCTTGTTAACAGAATGGTAGAACAGGACAGGCACTCTATGTTGACAGACTGCAGAATGGTGGGATAGGATGGGCACTCCATGTATTGTTAACAGTCCGTAGAATGGTGGGACATGTGGGCACTCCATGTTAACAGACTGCAGAATGACATAACGGTGCAGACACCTCCATGTTGATTGCCTGTAGAACGACAGAACTGGGCAGGCACACCATGTTAATAGACTGTAGAATGGAGGAACAGGACAGGGGCACTCCATATTGATAGCCTGTAGAATGATAGAACAGGACAGGCACTTCATGTTAACAGCCTGTATAATTGTGGGACATGGCTGGCATTCAATTTTAACAGCCTGTACAATAATGGGACAGGTCAGGCTCTCCATGTATTGGTAACAGCATGTAGAATGGTAGAACAGGGCAGGCACTCCATGTTAACAGAGTGGTAGAACAGGGCAGGCACTCCATGTTAACAGAGTGGTAGAACAGGACAGGCACTCAATGTTGACAGCCAGTAGAATGACAGAACTGGGCATGCACTCCATGTTAATAGACTGTAGAATGATAGAACAGGGCAGACACTCACTGTTGACAGCCAGTAGAATGACAGAACTGGGCAGGTACTCCATCTTAATAGACTGTAGAATGGTGGGACAGGGCGCACACTTAATCTCCATGTATTGTTTACAGTCCATAGAATGGTGGGACACGGTGGTGCTCCATGTTAACAGCATGTAGAATGGTGGGATAAGGTGGGAATCTTATGTATTATAACAGCTTGAAAATAGAGGACCAGGACAGACACTCCATGTTAACGGCTTAGAGAATAATGGGACTGGACAGGGTGGTCACTCCATGTTAATTGCATGTAGAATGGCGGGACAGGGCGGGCACTGCGTGTTAACAGCCTGTAGAGTCCAGGCTTTTTACCTGATGATATAACAGAAGTCTGTAAAAGGCCTCTTCCCAATTGAAAACTTGACTGTTTATTCTCAATTACGGCAGAAAATCTTCCCCTATCAGAAAGCAGCAGTCTCTCAGAGTTCGAGAAAATACTTTTAATTCTGTAATGTGTTTTTGTATTTTGAGTCAGTTCTGACTGAGAAGCCAGTATTTAAATAATGGATACAAATATAAATGTAGCATAGTATTGTCATATTTACTTCATTGATGAAATCTTACATTTTTTCCCAAAATGAGAAATAAGCGCGTGCAGAGAACAGGGTGGACACTCATGTTAAAAGCATGTAGAATGGCGGAATAGAGCCTGCTCTCCATGTTAACAGCCTGTAGAATAATGGGACAGGTCAGGCACTCCATGTATTGTTAACAGCACGTATAATTGTAGAACAGGGCAGGCACTCCATGTTAAGAGAGGGGTAGAACACTCAATGTTAACAGACTTTAGAATGATAGAACAGGACAGGCACTCCGTGTTAACAGACTGTAAAATGTTGGGATAGGGTGGACACTCTATGTATTGTTAGACTGTAGAATGTTGAGACAGAGCAGGCACTCCAAAATAACAGCCTGTAGAATGGTGGGACAGGACAGGAACTGCAAGTTTACAGCTTACAGAATTGCACTCCATATATTGTTAATAGCCTGTAGAATGGTGGGACAGAACAGTCGCTTAAAGTTAACAGCTGTATAATGATTGGACAGAGTGGGTGGGCATTCTATGTTATCCACCTGTAGAATGGTGGGACAAGGTGGACATTTCATGTTAACAGCCTGTAGAATGGTGGGAGAAGGTGGTCACTCCATTTAACAGCTTGTAGAATGGTCGGGGTGGGGAGGGGCAATCCATGTTAACAGCTTGTAGAAAGATTGGATACGGAAGGCACTCCTTATAAAAAGCTTGTAGAATGTTGGGACAGGATGGTCACTCCAGAATGGTGGGACAGGGCAGGCAATCCATGTTAAAGTGTTGCCTGCCAGAAGAATGTAAGTCTAAGAGCATGCAGATTGGAGAAACACAGGTGTCTGTTCAGGTGTATATAAGCACCTCGTTTAAATACCAGGTGTACATCAGAGCCTGGTTTAAGTACCAGGTGTACATAAGAGCATGGTTTAAGTACCAGTTGTACATAAGAGCCTGGTTTAATTACCAGGTGTATATCAGAGTCTGATTTAAATACCAGGTTAAGAGCCTGGTTTAAGTACCAGGTGCACATAAGAGCCTTGTTTAAATACTAGGTGAACATAAGAGCCTGGTTTAAGTACCAGGTGAACATCAGAGCCTTGTTTAACTACCAGGTGAATATAAGAGCCTGGTTTAAGAACCAGGTGTACATCAAAGCTTTGTTTAAATACCAGCTGTACCTAAGAGCCTGGTTTAAGTACCAGGTTTACGTAAGAGCCTTGTTTAAATACCAGGTGAACATAATAGCTCATTTAAACACCAGGTGTACATCAGAGTCAGGTTTAAAAACCAGGTGACCATAATAGCCTCATTTAAAATCCAGGTGGCTTTCCATGTTTTGATAACAGCCTTGTTTAAATACCAGGTGTACATATGAGCCTCATTTAAATACCAGGTGTACATAAGAGCCTGGTTTAAATACCAGGTGAACATAAGAGCCTCATTTAAATACCAGGTGTACATAAGAGCCTGGTTTAAATACCAGGTGAACATAAGAGCATGGTTTAAATACTAGGTGAACATAAGAGCCTTGTTTAAATACCAGGTGTACATAAGAGTCTGGTTAAATACCAGGTGGCATTCCATGTTTTGATAACAGGCTGTAGAATGGCAGGACAGGGTGTACACTCAATGTTAACAACCTCTTGAATGGTAGGACAGGGTAGTGCTCCATGTTAACAGATGGTAGAATGGTGGGACAAAACAGTCGCTTAAAGTTAACAGTCTGTAGAATGGTGGGACAGAGTGGACATTCCATGTTAACTGCCTGTAGAATAGTGGGACAAGGTGGACACTCCATGTCAAACAGCCTGTAGAATGGTGGGATCTAGTCACTCCATATAACAGCTTGTAGAATGGTCCGGTTGGGGAGGGGCACTCCATGTTAACAGCTTGTATAAAGATTGGATAGGGAAGGCACTCCTTGTTAAAAGCCTGTAGAATGGTGGGACAGAGCAGGCAATTCCAGAAGAATGTGGTAAGAGAACTGTAATGTCCTGTTCAGTTGTAAGTCTAAGAGCATGCAGGCTGGAGAAACACAGGTGTCATACTCTGTTCAGGTGTAAATAAGCACATCGTTTCAATACCAGGCGTTCATCAGAGCCTGGCTTAAGTAACAGGTGTACATCAGAGCCTGGTTTAAGTACCAGGTGTACATCAGAGTATGGTTTAAGTACTAGTTGTATATAAGAGCCTGGTTTTATAACTAGGTGTACATCAGAGCCTCATTAAAATACCAAGTGTACATCAGAGCCTGGTTTAAGTACCAGGTGTACATAAGAGCTTTGTTTAAATACGAAGTGAACATAAGAGCCTGGTTTTATTACCAGGTGTACATCAGAGCCTCATTATAATACCAAGTGTACATAAGAGCCTGGTTTAAGTACCAGGTGAACATCAGAGCCTTGTTTAACCACCAGGTGAACATAAGAGCTGGTTTAGGTACCGGGTGTACATCAAAGCATTTTTTAAATACCAGGTGTACCTAAGAGCCTGCTTTAAGTACCAGGTGAACACAAGAGCCTGGTTTAAGTACCAGGGGAACATAATTAGCCTCATTTAAATACCAGGTGTACATCAGGGCATGGTTTAAATACCAGGTGTAGATAAGAGCCTCACTTAAATACAAGGCATACATAAGAGCCTGGTTTAAATACCAGGTGAACATAAGAGCCTTGTTTAAATACCAGGCATATACAAGTCTCATTTAAATACCAGGTGAACATAAGACTGTAGTGCAACGACCAGGTGAACATAAGAGCCTCATTTAAATACCAGGTGTACATCAGAAACTGGTTTAAATACCAGGTGAACATAAGACTCTGGTTCAAATACCAGATGAACATAAGAGCCTTGTTTAAATACCAAATGTACATAAGGGACTCATTTAAATATCAGATGTACATAAGAGCCTGGTTTAAATACCCAGTGAACATAAGAGCCTCATTTAAATACCAGGTGTACACCAGAGCCTGGTTTAAATACCAGGTCAACATAAGACTCTGTTTCAAATACCAGGTGAACATAAGCGCCTTGTTTAAATACCCGTTGAACATAAGAGCCTTGTTTAAATACCAGGTGTACATAAGACTGGTTTAAATACCAGCTGTACATAAGAGCCTCATTATTACCAAGTGTACATAAAGGCCTCATTTAAATACCAGATGAACATAAGAGACCTTGTTTAAATATCAGGTGAACATAAAGAGACCTTGTTTAAATACCAAGTGTAGATAAGAGCCTCATTTATACCAGGTGTAAAAAAGAGCCTGGTTTAAATACCAGGTGGATACAAGAGCCTTGTTTATACCAGGTGTATATAAGAGCCAGGTTTAAATACCAGGTGTACATAAACGCCTGGTTTAAATAGCAGGTGTAGATAAGAGCCTCATTTATACCAGGTGTACATAAGAGTCTGGTTTAAATACCAGGTGAACATAAGAGCCTCATTCAAATACCAGGTGTACATCAGAGCTTGGTTTAAATACCAGGTGAACATAGACTCTGGTTCAAATACCAGGTGAACATAAGAGCCTTGTTTATATTACCAGGTGAACATAAGAGCCTTGTTTAAATACCAGGTGTACATAAGACTCTGGTTTAAATACCAGGTGTACTTAAGACCCTCATTTGTATACCAAGTTTACATAAGGGCCTCATTTAAATACCAGGTGTACACCAGAGCCTAGTTTAAATACCAGATGAACATAAGAGACCTTGTTTAAATACCAGGTGAACATAAGATACCATGTTTAAATACCAGGTGTAGATAAGAGCCTCATTTATACCAGGTGTACATAAGAGCCTTATTTAAATACCAGACGTACATAAGAGCCTGGTTTAAATACCAGGTGAACATAAGAGCATGGTTTAAATACCAGGTGAACATAAGAGCCTTGTTTAAATACCAGGTGTACATAATAGTCTGGTTTAAATACCAGGTGGCATTCCATGTTTTGATAACTCGCTGTAGAATGGCAGGACAGGGTGTACACTCAATGTTAACAACCTCTTGAATGGTAGGACAGGGTAGTGCTCCATGATAACAGATGGTAGAATGGTGGGACAAAACAGTCGCTTAAAGTTAACAGTCTGTAGAAGGGTGGGACAGAGTGGACATTCCATGTTAACCGCCTGTAGAATAGTGGGACAAGGACACTCCATGTCAAACAGCCTGTAGAATGGTGGGATCTAGTCACTCCATATAACAGCTTGTAGAATGGTCCGGTTGGGGAGGGGCACTCCATGTTAACAGCTTGTATAAAGATTGGATAGGGAAGGCACTCCTTGTTAAAAGCCTGTAGAGTGGTGGGACAGAGCAGGCAATTCCAAAAGAATGTGGTAAGAGAACTGTAATGTCCTGTTCAGTTGTAAGTCTAAGAGCATGCAGGCTGGAGAAACACAGGTGTCATACTCTGTTCAGGTGTAAATAAGCACATCGTTTCAATACCAGGCATACATCAGAGCCTGGTTTAAGTACCAGGTGTACATCAGAGCCTGGTTTAAGTACCAGGTGTACATCAGAGTATGGTTTAAGTACTAGTTGTACATAAGAGCCTGGTTTTATTACTAGGTGTACATCAGAGCCTCATTAAAATACCAAGTGTACATCAGAGCCTGGTTTAAGTACAAGGTGTACATAAGAGCTTTGTTTAAATACGAAGTGAACATAAGAGCCTGGTTTTATTACCAGGTGTACATCAGAGCCTCATTAAAATACCAAGTGTACATCAGAGCCTTGTTTAAGTACCAGGTGAACATAAGAGCTGGTTTAGGTACTGGGTGTACATCAAAGCATTTTTTAAATACCAGGTGTACCTAAGAGCCTGCTTTAAGTACCAGGTGAACACAAGAGCCTGGTTTAAGTACCAGGGGAACATAATTAGCCTCATTTAAATACCAGGTGTACATCAGGGCCTGGTTTAAATACCAGGTGTAGATAAGGGCCTCACTTAAATACAAGGCATACATAAGAGCCTGGTTTAAATACCAGGTGAACATAAGAGCCTTGTTTAAATACCAGGCATATACAAGTCTCATTTAAATACCAGGTGAACATAAGACTGTAGTGCAAATACCAGGTGAACATAAGAGCCTCATCTAAATACCAGGTGTACATCAGAAACTGGTTTAAATACCAGGTGAACATAAGACTCTGGTTCAAATACCAGGTGAACATAAGAGCCTTGTTTAAATACCAAATGTACATAAGGGACTCATTTAAATATCAGATGTACATAAGAGCCTGGTTTAAATACCCAGTGAACATAAGAGCCTCATTTAAATACCAGGTGTACACCAGAGCCTGGTTTAAATACCAGGTCAACATAAGACTCTGTTTCAAATACCAGGTGAACATAAGCGCCTTGTTTAAATACCAGTTGAATATAAGAGCCTTGTTTAAATACCAGGTGTACATAAGACTGGTTTAAATACCAGCTGTACATAAGAGCCTCATTATTACCAAGTGTACATAAAGGCCTCATTTAAATACCAGATGAACATAAGAGACTTTGTTTAAATATCAGGTGAACATAAGAGACCTTGTTTAAATACCAAGTGTAGATAAGAGCCTCATTTATACCAGGTGTAAAAAAGAGCCTGGTTTAAATACCAGGTGAATACAAGAGCCTCATTTATACCAGGTGTACATAAGAGTCTGGTTTAAATACCAGGTGAACATAAGAGCCTCATTTAAATACCAGGTGTACATAATAGCCTGGTTTAATACCAAGTGAAAATAAGAGCCTCATTTAAATACCAGGTGTACATCAGAGCTTGGTTTAAATACCAGGTGAACATTGACTCTGGTTCAAATACCAGGTGAACATAAGAGCCTTGTTTATATAACCAGGTGAACATAAGAGCCTTGTTTAAATACCAGGTGTACATAAGACTCTGGTTTAAATACCAGGTGTACTTAAGACCCTCATTTGTATACCAAGTTTACATAAGGGCCTCATTTAAATACCAGGTGTACACCAGAGCCTAGTTTAAATACCAGATGAACATAAGATACCTTGTTTAAATACCAGGTGAACATAAGATACCATGTTTAAATACCAGGTGTAGATAAGAGCCTCATTTATACCAGGTGTACATAAGGGCCTGGTTTAAATACCAGGTGTACATAAGAGCCTGGGTTAAATACCATGTGTACATAAGAGCCTCATTTAAATACCAGGTGTACATAAATGCCAGGTTTAAATACCAGGTGAACATAAGAGCCTCATTTAAATACCATGTGTACATAAGAGCCTGGTTTAAATACCAGGTAAACAAAAGACTCTGGTTCAAATACCAGGTGAACATGAGCCTTGTTTAAATACCAGGTGTACATAAGGGCGTTATTTGAATACCAAGTGTACATAAGTGCCTCACTTAATACCAATTGTACATAAGAGCCTGGTTTAAATACCAGGTGAACATAAGAGCCTCGTTTAAATACCAGGTGTACATAAGAGACCTTGTTTAAATACCAGGTGTACACAAGAGACCTTGTTTAAATACCATGTGTACATAAGAGACCTTGTTTAAATACCAGGTGAACATAAGGGCCTTGTTTAAATACCACGTGTACATTAGAGCCTGGTTTGAATACCAGATGTACATAAGAACCTTGTTTAAATACCAAGTAAGTTATAATTGGATGATCAGTTTGTATTTGAGAAATAGTGGTTTTAAATGTATAGGTGAATGGCATTTGAACTGAACAATGACATTAGAAGTTGCTGATATGCGAATATTTTCCATAAGGCGTCCCAATACATAAAGCAGAAATGTTTATACTCAGTCACAAACATAGTTATGTAAAACTGGTATTTTTATATATTCTGGTTCAACGGTTTTACCAGTAGTCGAAACAGTATTATGCTTGGGTAGTGCATGCTTCTGTGTAAAACTGTTATTTTTACTCTGTTTATAATGCATATAGACCAGTCTGATAGCAAATTTAATCTTGGAACCTTTTATTTCTCCTGTAAATTAAGTTACAAATACAAAATAAACTTAAGTTTATTAGATTATGCTTATTTGCATTTTGTCCAGTCATGGCAGACATTACAGTTTTACTGTGCAAGAGTTCAGATAACCCCCAGATTAGTTTGAAACTCTAGTCCTAATTGCATATCCATTGAGATTCATTTTGTTGTGGAAATTACCACATTGTCAACCGATGTAACTTGTAATTGTAAATCTTCTAATCTAGCAGACAAACAAATAATGCAGGTCTGAATTTACAACATGTTTAGACAAGGACTTTAAAAATGCCTCTCTGAAAATAAACAAAGATTATACCATAATTTAATATCTTATATC
Organism: Cyrtodaria siliqua; assembly: GCA_037043455.1. NCBI lineage: Eukaryota > Metazoa > Mollusca > Bivalvia > Adapedonta > Hiatellidae > Cyrtodaria > Cyrtodaria siliqua. The sequence goes on from JAWPHD010014602.1 coordinate 37,600, forward strand.
TGTTGTGGTTATAAATATGTTCATTTTCAGTAAATAGGCAAAGTATTTAATGCTTAAGTAAAATAGGCAACATTTTTAATCTTTAAGTAAATAGGCAACATTCTTATAATGCTTAAGAAAATAGGCAACATTTTTAATGCTTAAGTAAATAGGCAAGGTTTTAATGCTTAAGTAAATAGGCAAGCTTTTAATGCTTAAGAAAATAGGCAAATTTTTAATCTTTAAGTAAATAGGCAACATTATTAATGCTTAAGTAAATAGGCAACATTTTTAATGCTTAAGTAAATAGGCAAGGTTTTAATGCTTAAGTAAATAGGCAACATTTTTAATGCTTAAGTAAAAAGGCAAGGTTTTAATGCTTAAGTAAATAAGCAAGCTTTTAATGCTTAAGTAAATAGGCAACATTTTTAATAATTAAGTAAATAGGCAAGCTTTTAATGCTTAAGTAAATGGACAACATTCTTTATGCTAAATAGCCAAGCGTCTAATACTCAAGTAAATAGGCTTGCTTTTGATTTTTAAGTAAATATGCAAGCATTTAATGCTTATAAGTAAATAGACAAGTTTTTAATGCTTAAGTAAAGCTTAAAACTACAGTAAGTTGAATATGTCTTTGAATCAGCATTGTTTGTATTTCCGGCAGTAAGAAATTATGCTGTTATGGACACATTAACTAGACAAACAACAAGAGTATGCATTGATAAATCAAATTTACAATATTCAGCTAAGAAAACAGCATGTTTATAGTCATGATAATATGGATAAATACTATTAACAGCATTGTTTCTTTAATCAATAATAAATTATGCTGTACAGGAATCATTTTAACATTAATATCAACTGATGCACTAAAATATTTATTCTAGACTAGCGACAACAAAAGTTTGCATTGCCAAATAGACATTACAATATCGCGTAAACAGCATTTGTTTGTATTTATAACAACTTCTAGTCGAGCAACAACAAAAACATAATATACTTTGAGTTAAGAAACCAATGGTATTGATAAAATCCATGTTTTATCTATCTATTCAACCTCTTTATTCTATTCTAGAAACAAAGCAATTAAATATTACCAGCCAGAATGTACACTTTTGACTTCAGGAAACTGCACTGGTTTTGTATTATAGGAAGGTGTGTTCTTATGGGAATCATTTTAACATTGTCAACAGATTCAATATGAATGCAATATAACATCTCTGATAACATCTCTATTCTAGTCAAGCAATGATACAACTAAATGTTCCTTGACAGAATTTACAATATAGACTTAAAAAAACTCCCAATTTTTCTTTAATTTATAAGAACTTATAATGCTGTTATGAAATTTTAACAATGTCAGTTGATTCTATATGAATGAAATTCAACCTCTTTAATCTAGTCTAGCAACAACACAAATAAATATTACTAGACAAAATTTATAAACAGCATTTTTTTAATAAGAAATTATGCTGTAATTGGAATTCTTTTAACATTGTCAATTGATGCAATATGAATATTTTTCACAATCTTCATTCAAGTCTATAAACATAAAAAATTATGCTGTAATTGGAATTATTTTAACATTGTCAATTGATTTAATATGAATGTAATATAACATCTCTGATAACATCTTTATTCTAATCTAGCAATGATATATGTTCTAGTCTAGCAATGATACAACTAAATGTTGCTTGACAGAATTTACAATATAGACTTAAGAAAACTCCAATTTTTCTTTAAATTATAATGAACTATGCTGTTATGTAGTTTTAACATTGTCAATTGATTATATATGAATGCAGTTCAACCTCTTGAATCTAGTCTAGCACCAACACATATAAATATAACTAGACAAAATTTACAAACAGCATTTTTTAATAAGAAATTATGCTGTAATTGGAATTACTTTAACATTGTCAATTGATGCAATATGAATATTATTCACAATCTTCATTCAAGTCTAGAAACAATAAATTGAAGTGTAATTTATTATGAGTTATGTTACGGAATTAATTCTTTTAACATTGTAAATTGATTCTATATGAACGTTATTCAAAATCTTTATTAAATTAAGTAACAACAAAAGTTTAGTTTTGGTAAATATTGTCACATGTATAATCTATATATATATATATATATATATAAATTATGATTTCACATATTAAATCAATTAAATACTTTTTATGAGATTTTGATTGAGATTGGTTTTCTTTTATAAGTTGATTTTCGATGGCTTTCATTTAAATATTAATATGTGATACCGAGCAACAGTACCCAATGGTGACAATAAGCAGTCATTTTGATGTAGTTTACCTTAGTGCCTACATTACCTTCCAGTTTTAAAACCCTATGAATGTTATACAAAATCTTTATTAAAGTAACAACAAAAGTTATGTTTTGGTAAATATTGTCACATGTATAATCTATATATATAAATTATGATTACACATAATAAATGAATTAAACATTACTTTTATGAGATTGTGATCTCTGTCTATTATCGACTGATTTTCTTTTCTAAGTTGATTTTCAACAGCTTTCATTTAGATATTGACTACGTGATACCGAGCAAAGTATCCGGTGGTGACAATAAGCAGTCGTTTTGATGTAGTTTACCTTATTGCCTACATTACCTTCCAGTTTTAAAACACTGATCATTGTATTGCCAAACAGTCCATCAAGGCTTTAGCACCAGGTCACGCATAGCCAACATTAAAGCCTTCAAACAACTTGGAAATTTCCAGTCTTAGTCTAGCAACAACAAATTGATGTGTTGTTAAACTCAATTACAATATTGAGCTAAGAAAACAACATTTGCTTTATGTTATAAGAAGTTATGCTTTTATTGCAATTATTTTAACCATTGTCAATTGATTTAATATGAATGTAATTTAACATCTTTATTCTAGTCTTGTGCACAAATTGCTAGACGGAATTTACAATACTGACTTGAATTGTGTAAAGTCAACTGAGGTAATATGAATGCAATTCAACGTCTTCATTCCGTCTAGCAATGATACAACTAAATATTCTAGAAAAAAATTACAAACAGCATCTTTTTTAAGAACTTATGCTGTAATTGGAATTATTTTAACATTGTCAACTGATTCTATGAATTTAATTTAATCTCTATAATCTAGTCTAGCAACAACACAAATAATTATAACTATAAAAAATGTACAAACAGCATTTTTTTAAATAAGAAATTATGCTGTAATTTGAATTTCTTTAACATATGTTTATTAAAGTAACAACAAAAGTTATGTTTTGGTAAATATTGTCACATGTATAATCTATATATATTTAAATTATGATTACACATAATAAATGAAACATTAAATACTTTTATGAGAATGTGATCTCTGTCTATTATTGACCGATTTTCTTTTCTAAGTTGATTTTCTACAGCTTTCATTTAAATATTGACTACGTGATACCGAGCAACAGTATCCGGTGGTGACAATAAGCAGTCGTTTTGATGTAGTTTACCTTAGTGCCTACATTACCTTCCAGTTTTAAAACCCTAATCACTGTATTGCCAAACAGTCCATCAAGGCTTTAGAACCAGGTCACCCATAGCCAACATTTAAAGCCTTCAAACAACTTGGAAATTTCCAGTCTTAGTCTAGCAACAACAAATTGATGTGTTGTTAAAGTCAATTACAATATGGAGCTAAGAAAACAACATTTGTTTTATGTTATAAGAAGTTATGCTTTTATTGCAATTATTTTAACATTGTCAATTGATTTAGTATGAATGCAATTCAACATCTTTATTCTAATCTAGTGATGACACAAATTGCTAGACGGAGTTTACAATACTGACTTAAGAAAACAGCCTTTGTGTTTAATTCATAAGAAGTTATTGAAATCATTTTAACATTATCAATAAATACAATAACATTCAAAATCTTTATTTTTGTCGAGCAACAACAAATTGATGTTTTGCTCAACAGAATTTACAATATTCAGCAAAGAAATTAGAATATTTGTTTTGTATTATACATGTAGGAAGGTTTGCTTGGCTTGAATCATGTTGTCAACTGAGGCATTATGAATGCAATTCAACCTCTTCATTCCGTCTAGCAATGATACAACTAAATATTACTAGACAAAATTTACAAACAGCATCTTTTTTAAGAAGTTATGCTGTAATTGGAATTATTTTAACATTGTCAATTGATTCTATGAATGTAATTCAATCTCTTTAATCTAGTCTAGCAACAACACAAATAAATATAACTATACAAAATGTACAAACAGCACTTTTTTTAATAAGAAAGTATGCTGTAATTTGAATTTCTTTAACATTGTCAATTGATGCAATATGAATGTTATACAAAATCTTTATTAAAGTAACAACAAAAGTTAAGTTTTGGTAAATACTGTCACATGTATAATCTATAAATATTTAAATTATGATTACACATAATAAATGAATTAAACATTAAATACTTTGAGATTGTGATCTCTGTCTATTATTGACTGGTTTCTTTTCTAAGATGATTTTCTACAGCTTTCATTTAAATATTGACTACGTGATACCGAGCAACAGTATCCAGTGGTGACAATAAGCAGTCGTTTTGATGTAGTTTACCTTAGTGCCTACATTACCTTCTAGTTTTAAAACCCTAATCATTGTATTGCCAAACAGTCCATCAAAGCTTTAGAACCAGGTCACCCATAGCCAACATTTAAAGCCTTCAAACAACTTGGAAATTTCCAGTCTTAGTCTAGCAACAACAAATTGATGTGTTGTTAAACTCAATTACAATATTGAGCTAAGAAAACAACATTTGCTTTATGTTATAAGAAGTTATGCTTTTATTGCAATTATTTTAACATTGTCAATTGATTTAATATGAATGTAATTCAACATCTTTATTCTAGTCTAGTGCACAATTTGCTAGACGGAATTTACAATATTGACTTGAGTTGTGTAAAGTCAACTGAGGTAATATGAATGCAATTCAACCTCTTCATTCCGTCTAGCAATGATACAACTAAATATTACTAGAAAAAATTTGCAAACAGCATCTTTTTTAAGAAGTTATGCTGTAATTGGAATTATTTTAACATTGTCAATTGATTCTATGAATGTAATTCAATCTCTTTAATCTAGTCTAGTAACAACACAAATAAATATAACTATACAAAATATACAAACAGCATTTTTTTTAAAAAGAAAGTATGCCGTAATTTGAATTTCTTTAACATTGTCAATTGATTTAATATGAATGCAATTCAACATCTTTATTCTAGTCTAGTAATGACACAAATTGCTACATGGAATTTACAATACTGACTTAAGAAAACAGCCTTTGTGTTTAATTTATAAGAAGTTATGCTGTTATTGAAATTATTTTAACATTATCAATAAATACAATAATATTCAAATCTTTATTTTTGTCGAGCAACGACAAATTATGTTTTGCTAAACAGAATTTACAATATTCAGCAAAGAAATTAGAATATTTGTTTTGTATTATAGGAAGGTTTGCTTGGCTTGAATCATGTTAAGTCAACTGAGGTAATATGAATGCAATTCAACCTCTTCATTCCGTCTAGCAATGATACAACTAAATATTACTAGGCAAAATTTACAAACAGCATCTTTTTTAAGAAGTTATGCTGTAATTGGAATTATTTTAACATTGTCAATTGATTCTATGAATGTAATTCAATCTCTTTAATCTAGTCTAGCAACAACACAAATAAATATAACTATACAAAATGTACAAACAGCACTTTTTTTAATAAGAAAGTATGCTGTAATTTGAATTTTTTTAACATTGTCAACTGATGCAATATGAATGTTATACAAAATCTTTATTAAAGTAACAACAATTGAATTGAATTGGGGTTTTAAGGCGCACCAACACTTGAAAAGGTTATATGGCACCTAACAGGCATGAACATGCCAGCTCATCTTCCATGTACATCGAGATAAAATATGGAAAATGGACCTAGAACCTTCTCACCCTGAACTGCAGAGTTGCTGCAAATTCTATCGTAGAAACTCCATTTACGCTGGAGCCACGTTATTGTTTTCTGCCACTGCTCTTTTGATGCGAGCGAGATAGCACCTGAAACAATGCAGGGATCATGATGAAGACCTTTAATGAACATGAACAAAAAATAATAAAATGAACATGAATTTGGGGGGATTTTACCCCTCTGCCTACCCCTCCAAAGGGATCTGCAGTGGCCCTATTCTTTTAAAGTAACAACAAAAGTTATGTTTTGGTAAATACTGTCACATGTATAATCTATATATATTTAAATTATGATTACACATAATAAATGCATTAAATACTTTTATGAGATTGTGATCTCTGTCTATTATTGACTGATTTTCTTTTCTAAGTTGATTTTCTACAGCTTCCATTTAAATATTGACTACGTGATACCGAGCAACAGTATCCGGTGGTGACAATAAGCAGTCGTTTGATGTAGTTTACCTTAGTGCCTACATTACCTTCCAGTTTTAAAACCCTAATCATTGTATTGCCAAACAGTCCATCAAGGCTTTAGAACCAGGTCACCCATAGCCAACATTTTAAGCCTTCAAACAACTTGGAAATTTCCAGTCTTAGTCTAGCAACAACAAATTGATGTGTTGTTAAACACAATTACAATATTGAGCTAAGAAAACAACATTTGCTTTATGTTATCAGTTATGCTTTTATTGCAATTATTTTAACATTGTCAATTGATTTAATATGAATGCAATTCAACATCTTTATTCTAGTCTAGTAATGACACAAATTGCTAGACGGAATTTACAATACTGACTTAAGAAAACAGCCTTTGTGTTTAATTTATAAGAAGTTATGCTTTTACTGAAATCATTTTAACATTATCAATAAATACAATAACATTCAAAATCTTTATTTTTGTCGAGCAACGACAAATTGATGTTTTGCTAAACAGAATTTACAATATTCAGCAAAGAAATTAGAATATTTCTTTTGTATTATAGGAAGGTTTGCTTGGCTTGAATCATGTTAAGTCAACTGAGGCATTATGAATGCAATTCAACCTCTTCATTCCGTCTAGCAATGATACAACTAAATATTACTAGATAAAATTTACAAACAGCATCTTTATTAAGAGGTTATGCTGTAATTGGAATTATTTTAACATTGTCAATTGATTCTATGAATGTAATTCAATCTCTTTAATCTAGTCTAGCAACAACACAAATAAATATAACTATACAAAATGTACAAACAGCACTTTTTTTAATAAGAAAGTATGCTGTAATTTGAATTTCTTTAACATTGTCAATTGATGCAATATGAATGTTATACAAAATCTTTATTAAAGTAACAACAAAAGTTAAGTTTTGGTAAATACTGTCACATGTATAATCTATATATATTTAAATTATGATTACACATAATAAATGAATTAAATATTAAATACTTTGAGATTGTGATCTCTGTCTATTATTGACTGGTTTCTTTTCTAAGATGATTTTCTACAGCTTTCATTTAAATATTGACTACGTGATACCGAGCAACAGTATCCGGTGGTGACAATAAGCAGTCGTTTTGATGTAGTTTACCTTAGTGCCTACATTACCTTCTAGTTTTAAAACCCTAATCATTGTATTGCCAAACAGTCCATCAAGGCTTTAGAACCAGGTCACCCATAGCCAACATTTAAAGCCTTCAAACAACTTGGAAATTTCCAGTCTTAGTCTAGCAACAACAAATTGATGTGTTGTTAAACTCAATTACAATATTGAGCTAAGAAAACAACATTTGCTTTATGTTATAAGAAGTTATGCTTTTATTGCAATTATTTTAACATTGTCAATTGATTTAATATGAATGTAATTCAACATCTTTATTCTAGTCTAGTGCACAATTTGCTAGACGGAATTTACAATATTGACTTGAGTTGTGTAAAGTCAACTGAGGTAATATGAATGCAATTCAACCTCTTCATTCCGTCTAGCAATGATACAACTAAATATTACTAGAAAAAAATTACAAACAGCATCTTTTTTAAGAAGTTATGCTGTAATTGGAATTATTTTAACATTGTCAATTGATTCTATGAATGTAATTCAATCTCTTTAATCTAGTCTAGTAACAACACAAATAAATATAACTATACAAAATGTACAAACAGCATTTTTTTTAAAAAGAAAGTATGCTGTAATTTGAATTTCTTTAACATTGTCAATTGATTTAATATGAATGCAATTCAACATCTTTATTCTAGTCTAGTAATGACACAAATTGCTACATGGAATTTACAATACTGACTTAAGAAAACAGCCTTTGTGTTTAATTTATAAGAAGTTATGCTGTTATTGAAATTATTTTAACATTATCAATAAATACAATAATATTCAAAATCTTTATTTTTGTCGAGCAACGACAAATTGATGTTTTGCTAAACAGAATTTACAATATTCAGCAAAGAAATTAGAATATTTGTTTTGTATTATAGGAAGGTTTGCTTGACTTGAATCATGTTAAGTCAACTGAGGTAATATGAATGCAATTCAACCTCTTCATTCCGTCTAGCAATGATACAACTAAATATTACTAGGCAAAATTTACAAACAGCATCTTTTTTAAGAAGTTATGCTGTAATTGGAATTATTTTAACATTGTTAATTGATTCTATGAATGTAATTCAATCTCTTTAATCTAGTCTAGCAACAACACAAATAAATATAACTATACAAAATGTACAAACAGCACTTTTTTTAATAAGAAAGTATGCTGTAATTTGAATTTCTTTAACATTGTCAACTGATGCAATATGAATGTTATACAAAATCTTTATTAAAGTAACAACAATTGAATTGAATTGGGGTTTTAAGGCACACCAACACTTGAAAAGGTTATATGGCGCCTAACAGGCATGAACATGCCAGCTCATCTTCCATGTACATCGAGATAAAATATGGAAAATGGACCTAGAACCTTCTCACCCTGAACTAAAGAGTTGCTGCAAATTCTATCGTAGAAACTCCAATTACGCTGGAGCCACGTTATTGTTTTCTGCCACTGCTCTTTTGATGCGAGCGAGATAGCACCTGAAACAATGCAGGGAAGGTGATGAAGACCTTTAATGAACATGAACAAAAAATAATAAAATGAACATGAATTTGGGGGGATTTTACCCCTCTGCCTACCCCTCCAAAGGGATCTGCAGTGGCCCTATTCTTTTACAGTAACAACAAAAGTTATGTTTTGGTAAATATTGTCACATGTATAATCTATATATATTTAAATTATGATTACACATAATAAATGAATTAATCATTAAATACTTTGAGATTGTGATCTCTGTCTATTATTGACTGGTTTTCTTTTCTAAGTTGATTTTCTACAGCTTTCATTTAAATATTGACTACGCGATTCCGAGCAACAGTATCCGGTGGTGACAATAAGCAGTCGTTTTGATGTAGTTTACCTTAGTGCCTACATTACCTTCTAGTTTTAAAACCCTAATCATTGTATTGCCAAACAGTCCATCAAGGCTTTAGAACCAGGTCACCCATAGCCAACATTTAAAGCCTTCAAACAACTTGGAAATTTCCAGTCTTAGTCTAGCAACAACAAATTGATGTGTTGTTAAACTCAATTACAATATTGAGCTAAGAAAACAACATTTGCTTTATGTTATAAGAAGTTATGCTTTTATTACAATTATTTTAACATTGTCAATTGATTTAATATGAATGTAATTTAACATCTTTATTCTAGTCTAGTGCACAAATTGCTAGACGGAATTTACAATAATGACTTGAATTGTGTAAAGTCAACTGAGGTAATATGAATGCAATTCAACCTCTTCATTCCGTCTAGCAATGATACAACTAAATATTACTAGAAAAAAATTACAAACAGTATTTTTTTTTTAAGAACTTATGCTGTAATTGGAATTATTTTAACATTGTCAATTGATTCTATATGAATGTAATTCAATCCCTTTAATCTAGTCTAGCAACAACACAAATAAATACAACTAGACAAAATGTACAAACAGCATTTTTTTAATAAGAAATTATGCTGAAATTTGAATTTCTTTAACATTGTCAATTGATGCAATATGAATGTTATACAAAATCTTTATTAAAGTAACAACAAAAGTTATGTTTTGGTAAATATTGTCACATGTATAATCTATATATATTTAAATTATGATTACACATAATAAATGCATTAAACATTAAATACTTTTATGAGATTGTGATCTCTGTCTATTATTGACTGATTTTCTTTTCTAAGTTGATTTTCTACAGCTTTCATTTAAATATTGACTACGTGATACCGAGCAACAGTATCCGGTGGTGACAATAAGCAGTCGTTTGATGTAGTTTACCTTAGTGCCTACATTACCTTCCAGTTTTAAAACCCTAATCATTGTATTGCCAAACAGTCCATCAAGGCTTTAGAACCAGGTCACCCATAGCCAACATTTAAAGCCTTCAAACAACTTGGACATTTCCAGTCTTACTCTAGCAACAACAAATTGATGTGTTGTTAAACTCAATTACAATACTGAGCTAAGAAAACATTTGTTTTATGTTATAAGAAGTTATGCTTTGATTGCAATTATTTTAACATTGTCAATTGATTTAATATGAATGCAATTCAACATCTTTATTCTAGTCTAGTAATGACACAAATTGCTAGACGGAATTTACAATACTGACTTAAGGAAACAGCCTTTGTGTTTAATTTATAAGAAGTCATGCTGTTATTGAAATCATTTTAACATTATCAATAAATATAATAATATTCAAAATCTTTATTTTTGTCAAGCAACGACAAATTGATGTTTTGCTAAACAGAATTTACAATATTCAGCAAAGAAATTAGAATATTTGTTTTGTATTATAAGAAGGTTTGCTTGGCTTGAATCATGTTAAGTCAACTGAGGCATTATGAATACAATTCAACCTCTTCATTCCGTCTAGCAATGATACAACAAAATATTACTAGATAAAATTTACAAACAGCATCTTTTTTAAGAAGTTATGCTGTAATTGGAATTATCTTAACATTGTCAACTGATTCTATGAATGTAATTCAACCCCTTTAATCTAGTCTAGCAACAACACAAATAAATACAACTAGACAAAATGTACAAACAGCATTTTTTTAATAAGAAATTATGCTGTAATTTGAATTTCTTTAACATTGTCAATTGATGCAATATGAATGTTATACAAAATCTTTATTAAAGTAACAACAAAAGTTATGTTTTGGTAAATATTGTCACATGTATAATCTATATATATTTAAATTATGATTACACATAATAAATGCATTAAACATTAAATACTTTTATGAGATTGTGATCTCTGTCTATTATTGACTGATTTTCTTTTCTAAGTTGATTTTCTACAGCTTTCATTTAAATATTGACTACGTGATACCGAGCAACAGTATCCGGTGGTGACAATAAGCAGTCGTTTGATGTAGTTTACCTTAGTGCCTACATTACCTTCCAGTTTTAAAACCCTAATCATTGTATTGCCAAACAGTCCATCAGGGCTTTAGAACCAGGTCACCCATAGCCAACATTTAAAGCCTTCAAACAACTTGGAGATTTCCAGTCTTAGTCTAGCAACAACAAATTGATGTGTTGTTAAACTCAATTACAATACTGAGCTAAGAAAACATTTGTTTTATGTTATAAGAAGTTATGCTTTTATTGCAATTATTTTAACATTGTCAATTGATTTAATATGAATGCAATTCAACATCTTTATTCTAGTCTAGTAATGACACAAATTGCTAGACGGAATTTACAATACTGACTTAAGGAAACAGCCTTTGTGTTTAATTTATAAGAAGTCATGCTGTTATTGAAATCATTTTAACATTATCAATAAATATAATAATATTCAAAATCTTTATTTTTGTCAAGCAACGACAAATTGATGTTTTGCTAAACAGAATTTACAATATTCAGCAAAGAAATTAGAATATTTGATTTGTATTATAAGAAGGTTTGCTTGGCTTGAATCATGTTAAGTCAACTGAGGCATTATGAATACAATTCAACCTCTTCATTCCGTCTAGCAATGATACAACAAAATATTACTAGATAAAATTTACAAACAGCATCTTTTTTAAGAAGTTATGCTGTAATTGGAATTATCTTAACATTGTCAATTGATTCTATGAATGTAATTCAACCCCTTTAATCTAGTCTAGCAACAACACAAATAAATACAACTAGACAAAATGTACAAACAGCATTTTTTTAATAAGAAATTATGCTGTAATTTGAATTTCTTTAACATTGTCAATTGATGCAATATGAATGTTATACAAAATCTTTATTAAAGTAACAACAAAAGTTATGTTTTGGTAAATATTGTCACATGTATAATCTATATATATTTAAATTATGATTACACATAATAAATGCATTAAACATTAAATACTTTTATGAGATTGTGATCTCTGTCTATTATTGACTGATTTTCTTTTCTAAGTTGATTTTCTACAGCTTTCATTTAAATATTGACTACGTGATACCGAGCAACAGTATCCGGTGGTGACAATAAGCAGTCGTTTGATGTAGTTTACCTTAGTGCCTACATTACCTTCCAGTTTTAAAACCCTAATCATTGTATTGCCAAACAGTCCATCAGGGCTTTAGAACCAGGTCACCCATAGCCAACATTTAAAGCCTTCAAACAACTTGGAGATTTCCAGTCTTAGTCTAGCAACAACAAATTGATGTGTTGTTAAACTCAATTACAATACTGAGCTAAGAAAACATTTGTTTTATGTTATAAGAAGTTATGCTTTTATTGCAATTATTTTAACATTGTCAATTGATTTAATATGAATGCAATTCAACATCTTTATTCTAGTCTAGTAATGACACAAATTGCTAGACGGAATTTACAACACTGACTTAAGGAAACAGCCTTTGTGTTTAATTTATAAGAAGTTATGCTGTTATTGAAATCATTTTAACATTATCAATAAATACAATAACATTCAAAATCTTTATTTTTGTCAAGCAACGACAAATTGATGTTTTGCTAAACAGAATTTACAATATTCAGCAAAGAAATTAGAATATTTGTTTTGTATTATAAGAAGGTTTGCTTGGCTTGAATCATGTTAAGTCAACTGAGGCATTATGAATGCAATTCAACCTCTTCATTCCGTCTAGCAATGATACAACAAAATATTACTAGATAAAATTTACAAACAGCATCTTTTTTAAGAAGTTATGCTATAATTGGAATTATCTTAACATTGTCAATTGATTCTATGAATGTAATTCAATCTCTTTAATCTAGTCTAGCAACAACACAAATAAATATAACTATACAAAATGTACAAACAGCATTTTTTTTAATAAGAAAGTATGCTGTAATTTGAATTTCTTTAACATTGTCAATTGATGCAATATGAACGTTATACAAAATCTTTATTAAAGTAACAACAAAAGTTATGTTTTGGTAAATATTGCCACATGTATAATCTATATATATTTAAATTATGATTACACATTATAAATGAATTAAACATTAAATACTTTTATGAGATTGTGATCTCTGTCTATTATTGACTGGTTTTCTTTTCTAAGTTGATTTTCTACAGCTAAATTCATTTAAATATTGACTATGTGATACCGAGCAACAGTATCCGGTGGTGACAATAAGCAGTCGTTTTGATGTAGTTTACCTTAGTGCCTACATTACCTTCCAGTTTTAAAACCCTAATCATTGTATTGCCAAACAGTCCATCAAGGCTTTTAGAACCAGGTCACCCATAGCCAACATTTAAAGCCTTCAAACAACTTGGAAATTTCCAGTCTTAGTCCAGCAACAACAAACTGATGTGTTTTTAAACTCAATTACAATATTGAGCTAAGAAAACATGTTATAAAAAGTTATGCTTTTATTGCAATTATTTTAACATTGTCAACTGATTTAATATGAATGTAATTCAACATCTTTATTCTAGTCTAGTACACAAATTGCTAGACGGAATTTACAATATTGACTTGAGTTGTGTAAAGTCAACTGAGGTAATATGAATGCAATTCAACCTCTTCATTCTTCATTCTGTCTAGCAATGATACAACTAAATATTACTAGACAAAAATTACAAACAGCATCTTTTTAAGAAGTTATGCTGTAATTGAATTATTTTAACATTGTCAATTGATTCTATGAATGTAATTCAATCTCTTTAATCTAGTCTAGTAACAACACAAATAAATATAACTATACAAAATGTACAAACAGCATTTTTTTAAAAAGAAAGTATGCTGTAATTTGAATTTTCTTTAACATTGTCAATTGATTTAATATGAATGCAATTCAACATCTTTATTCTAGGTCTAGTAATGACACACAATTGACTACATGGAATTTACAATACTGACTTAAGAAAACAGCCTTTGTGTTTAATTTACTAAGAAGTTTATGACTGTTATTGAAATTATTTAACATTATCAATAAATACAATAATATTCAAAATCTTTATTTTTATCGAGCAACGACAAATTGATGTTTTGCTAAACAGAATTTACAATATTCAGCAAAGAAATTAGAATATTTGTTTTGTATTATAGGAAGGTTTGCTTGGCTTGAATCATGTTAAGTCAACTGAGGTAATATGAATGCAATTCAACCTCTTCATTCCGTCTAGCAATGATACAACTAAATATTACTAGGCAAAATTTACAAACAGCATCTTTTTTAAGAAGTTATGCTGTAATTGGAATTATTTTAACATTGTCAATTGATTCTATGAATGTAATTCAATCTCTTTAATCTAGTCTAGCAACAACACAAATAAATATAACTATACAAAATGTACAAACAGCACTTTTTTTAATAAGAAAGTATGCTGTAATTTGAATTTCTTTAACATTCTCAACTGATGCAATATGAATGTTATACAAAATCTTTATTAAAGTAACAACAATTTAATTGAATTGGGGTTTTAAGGCACACCAACACTTGAAAAGGTTATATGGCGCCTAACAGGCATGAACATGCCAGCTCATCTTCCATGTACATCGAGATAAAATATGGAAAATGGACCTAGAACCTTCTCACCCTGAACTGCAGAGTTGCTGCAAATTCTATCGTAGAAACTCCATTTACGCTGGAGCCACATTATTGTTTTCTGCCACTGCTCTTTTGATGCGAGCGAGATAGCACCTGAAACAATGCAGGGAAGGTGATGAAGACCTTTAATGAACATGAACAAAAAATAATAAAATGAACATGAATTTGGGGGGATTTTACCCCTCTGCCTACCCCTCCAAAGGGATCTGCAGTGGCCCTATTCTTTTAAAGTAACAACAAAAGTTATGTTTTGGTAAATATTGTCACATGTATAATCTATATATATTTAAATTATGATTACACATAATAAATGAATTAAACATTAAATACTTTGAGATTGTGATCTCTGTCTATTATTGACTGGTTTTCTTTTCTAAGTGGATTTTCTACAGCTTTCATTTAAATATTGACTACGTGATTCCGAGCAACAGTATCCGGTGGTGACAATAAGCAGTCGTTTTGATGTAGTTTACCTTAGTGCCTACATTACCTTCTAGTTTTAAAACCCTAATCATTGTATTGCCAAACAGTCCATCAAGGCTTTAGAACCAGGTCACCCATAGCCAACATTTAAAGCCTTCAAACAACTTGGAAATTTCCAGTCTTAGTCTAGCAACAACAAATTGATGTGTTGTTAAACTCAATTACAATATTGAGCTAAAAAAACAACATTTGCTTTATGTTATAAGAAGTTATGCTTTTATTGCAATTATTTTAACATTGTCAATGGATTTAATATGAATGTAATTTAACATCTTTATTCTAGTCTAGTGCACAAATTGCTAGACGGAATTTACAATAATGACTTGAATTGTGTAAAGTCAACTGAGGTAATATGAATGCAATTCAACCTCTTCATTCCGTCTAGCAATGATACAACTAAATATTACTAGAAAAAAATTACAAACAGCATCTTTTTTTTAAGAACTTATGCTGTAATTGGAATTATTTTAACATTGTCAATTGATTCTATATGAATGTAATTCAATCCCTTTAATCTAGTCTAGCAACAACACAAATAAATACAACTAGACAAAATGTACAAACAGCATTTTTTTAATAAGAAATTATGCTGTAATTTGAATTTCTTTAACATTGTCAATTGATGCAATATGAACTTCATGTATATACAACCATTGCAGTATATCGAACATCACGTTTGTCATTACATATATCAACCCTTTTGTGTTTGTGATGTCCTGTGGCTTTATTATTGCTTTTGCCTTCTTGTTTATCTGTTTGCGTGTTTGTTTCTGTGTTTTGTGGTTGACTGTCCTCCTTGAATGCTACTTTCCCTGTCCGATCTTTTTATATTTCTTGAACTTGAATTGGATTTTATAGTCGCAGCAACAGCTAAGGTCATATGGCGACTTTCCGGCTTCTACTGATGGAGGAAGACCCCGGTGCCCCTCCGGGCAATTTTCGTGCACGGGCGGGCACCTGGGTAGAACCACCGATGTTCTGCAGGTGATGCAATATGAATGTTATACAAAATCTTTATTAAAGTAACAACAAAAGTTATGTTTTGGTAAATATTGTCACATGTATAATCTATATATATTTAAATTATGATTACATATAATAAATTAATTAAACATTAAATACTTTTATGAGATTGTGATCTCTGTATAATATTGCTGGTTTTCTTTTCTAAGTTGATTTTCTACAGCTTTCATTTCAATATTGACTATGTGATACCTACCAACAGTATCCAATGGTGACAATAAGCAGTCATTTTGATATAGTTTACCTTAGTGCCTACATTACCTTCCAGTTTTAAAACCCTAATCATTGTATTGCCAAATAGTCCATCAAGGCTTTAGAACCAGGTCACCCATAGCCAACATTTAAAGCCTTCAAACAACTTGGAAACAAAAAATGATCAAAAAAAGAAAACTTTACAAGATCAATTTATAAGGAAACAATCAATGAGCTAAAAAAATAGCATTTTTATTTATTAAATTAATAAGTCATGCTTAATCATTTCAACATTGTCAATATATTTAATATGTATTCAATTCAACATATTTATTCTAGCCTAGGAATAACATAAAAATATAATTATAGACATTATTTACAATACTGACCTAAGGAAAGATGTTTTGTTTAATTTACACAGAAATCTAAGAAGGAAGTACTTCTCAGATATCTGGGGCCCGTTTTATGAAAGATCTTACGATAATTTTGATCGTAAATCAAATTATTAAATGTTTCGCTATATGTTAAGTTAAACAGATAAAACAATATTCTTTAACCTATCTAACACATATATTGTTTATGCAATATTTCCACCCTTTATTGCTTGCTTCAAATGCTGTTAACGAAAATGGTAGATGGTATTTGATTTTGACTTACGATCAAAATTATCGTAAGTTGTTTCATGATTTACAAAAATTGATTCTACATTTTGCATGTTTATTCAAAATATCTATTCAAGTATTCAAAATATTTATTCCAGTCTAGCAACAACAAAAGTATTTATTGCTAAACAGCTTCCTTTTTTTTAATTATAAGAAGTTAATATTCTGTTATTGGAATCATTTACACATTGTCAATAGATGCACTTCTATTCCAAATCCTTATTTAAGTCTAGCAATGACAAATTGATTTGCTGCAAAATGGAATAATACTGAGCTAAAAAAATAAATACATAAATATATAAATAAAATGTTATGCTGTAATAGAATCAGGTTATTCACAATCTATATTCTATAGTCAAGCAACACAATATTTCATTTAGAATCAATCCTTTTTGGTAGAGGTAGAGTATGTACCATATTTTATTTATACATAAATAACAAGATACTACAGTATCACATTATGTCTACAGTAACATGATATATACAATAAAATAATTAATTCATATAAAACAAATCCTCGATTAAATGGTAATGGTTATGCAAACAGGATATAATTATATGCCTCTGCCAGAAGCTACATATATGCACTTAAATGCACACACAGTACATTTTTGATTTAGACAATGAAAATGTTGTACATCATCAACAACAATCCTAATCATGTTGGTCAAAGTTTACATTAACATCAGAGAAACATTTATGCTTTAGAAACCATATTAATAAAGAAATTTGCACATACCTAGCATATTAATGGTTTGACTTTTAATGGAAACTCAAAAATCTTGAAATATTTATCAAACATTCAAATTACACCTAAATTTATTAATCCAGTCACATTTTTACTTAAAAACTTTTGAAAGAAAATGGGTGTGAAAAAGATCTGGCCATTAAAGAGGGAAGAGGGGAGAAAGAGTGATAAAACAAGAGGAATAATGAGAGAAAAACAATCAGAAAGAAGTCCAAGAACTTAACACTGGTGAGAACTGAAGGAAAACCACATAAAGCCACTAAAGCAACAGCAATGGAGCATCCAGATTGTAACTGAAGTGAACTATAGCTATACTGAGTATACACACCATTCTAAAAAGCATGTGGAAATAAGATGTCCAATTTATTGACAAGAAACGCTTTGAAGAAAATTCACGCCAGAGCAGATTACAACTGTTATTTTAATGCTGACCTCTTTCAGCTTAACTCAGCAGATTCTACAAATGATTAAAGAGAACATTTTCAATAGAAACTGAAGATCATTACAAAGGTTATATGGCCAGTTCAGAAATCGTTAATGAAGAGGAGCTCCCAAAACTGATGTTGAAAAGAGAAGATGTATTAGAAAGGTGGAATATGGAACACAGAACTGTGATATTTTACCATCAGCAAGGTGGAATATGGAACACAGAACTGTGATATTTTACCATCAGCAAGGTGGAATATGAAACACAGAACTGTGATATTTTACCATCAGCAAGGTGGAATATGGAACACAGAACTGTGATATTTTACCATCAGCAAGGTGGAATATGGAACACAGAACTGTGATATTTTACCATCAGCAGCAGCGAACTATTGTTACAGAAATGTTTCATGATATTCAAGCAGACTGAACAATCCCAGATTCATATTTCTGTAGATTTAAAGGTTACTGTTGATGGAGAATTGGGACAAGATATTAGTCTGGTATAGCTGGCAGTCTGTTGTTTTCGAGCATTACGATGCATGTGTGAGATCTAATGTTACTTCAAAGAACTGCACATCAACGTTAATCTCAGCAACAAGTACAGATGGGCTGAAAGCAGATGGTATGCCTAGAACATCTGCCAAGAGGAAGACATGTTTAAAGCTACCTAAGTATCAAACTCAAGAAAAGACAAATCACTTTCTCTGAAGAAGTTAGAATAAGCATGTAAAAATACACCAATTTTTAAAATGTGGTGACAGAATGTGTGATAATGGAACAATTGAATTGAATGTTTAACGGCTCATCAACACAGTATAGGTTATTTAGAGCTGCCCCAGAGAGAGGGGAAGGATACATAGGAATCCGGGAACCTGCCCTACTCTTATTATCGAATAGATTCCTATGGTTCTTTAACGTGCTCGGAGGATAGACCGATACACGGGACCGCCCGGTTTACGTCCCCATCCGACGGACGAGGCTAAGGGAAAGTGTCTTGCCCAAGAACACACCGACGGAAAACAGTGGCACCACGGAGGATTGAACCCGGGGCCTCCGGTCACAAATCCGCCGTGCTACAGACTGCGCCACGCCAGCCCTCGATAATGAAGATATGGAACAAAGATATGCCAGGGGAAAAGTTATGCTTTAGCAACAACGCAAACAAGCGGTGGAAGCAATGTGTCTGAAACCACCAACGGTGGAAGCAATGTGTCTGAAACCACCAAACTGCACTAACTGCAGATATAAATGTTCAGGAAAAAATGAAAAAAATGTGAGGCAAGCAATATTTGAATCATGTTATGATAAAGACATGTCATATGAAAGAAAGAGAGATTTTATACATCAACATGTTGAAGTAAAGCCGACCGGGGAAAGATATGGCAGATAATACAAAGAAACTTAATAACATTCGTCTTATCATCTGGCAAAGTCTGCATAAAAAGTTCTTCATCAGACCATTGTGCATTGGGGACAAGCTTATAGGATACATATTGGGGAGGAAACAACATGGGACATTTTCTGGGCCTGACAAAAGCAAACATCTTTTAATAAAACAAACAAAAATAAAGAACGAAAAAGGAAAAAGCAAATCAATGAACATATTAACCTTTTCTGGTTGTGGAATCTCATTACATGATGAAATCAACCAAAACAAAGCAAAGCATCTTGGACAAGAACCAACAATATGCAAAATGTATGACCTGTACAAAATTATTAAGAGTCAAGAAGGTAATGTCAGATGTCAGAAATGGTGTAGTGTTAAATATTCTGCATGGAAAACAATATACCATTTCACAGTCCAAAGAAGAAACAAAGACTAATACAGCAAATATTGAAGATGAAAATTACTATAAAGCTCATATTTAGCAAAAAGAAAACTCAAGAGTTGAAAATATACAAGACAAACTTTGAGCAAAATTGGATAAATCCATTTTCGTGGCTACATTTGACCTAGGGGTTATACTTTCAACACCATGTTCATTTGTCAGCCAAGTAAACTACAAAAGAAAGCTAAACTGCTGAAGTCTGACGGTATTGTCTTTAGCAAAAAAACATGTTATATCTGGGATGAAACTCATGATCAGCGAGGTTCCTCTGATATTGGGGCTTGTGTAATAACGCACATTTGTTCATTGACATTGGCTGTCAGACAAGTTTTTCTATACCGAGACTGGTGCTCTGTCACAAATCTTAATCAATATTTAGCAGGATGCTACTGAACACAGTCATGTACCATTCACATGTTCAGACAATTGAACAGAAGAAACGCAAGTCAGGTCATACACAGATGGAATGCGACTCTATTCATTCATCAATACAACATGCCAAACACTGACCATCAGTCAACATACTGTATGATGACGACCAACACTTGAAAGACATAAAGTGAGGCAATCACATAAAGTTAACTGAGGTTAAGTTACCTAACCAAGGTTAAGTAACCTAACCAAAGTAAGTTGGTGGAGAATAAGCAAAATATGACCTTGACCTTGGTAATTTTTGTCGTTCAGTGGTGTCCACCAATGCCAACAATACATGTGACAAAGTATCAAACAAAGAAAATGAGGCAATGACACTAAGTTAACTGAGGTTAGGTTAACTTACCTAACCAAGAATGTTGCCTAACCAAGGTTAAGTTTTGAGAAAACATGACCTTGACCTTGGTAATTTTGGCAATACATGATATCATGTCCCTTCACCCAACAAAGAATCTGACAAACTTTCAGAAAAACTCGAGAAGTGGTTGTTGAGATAGTTGATTTAAAATCCGCCGCCGGAAAAGTGATTGCTGTCTCTCGCTACCCACTATCGTGGGTGAGACAAAAACCAGTATGAAAGAGTCTCAGACAACGATAACAAATCTAGGATGAAATATGGTATTTTTCTAGAATTGTTCAAATATATTATTTCTGTATTAAATTAAATGAGCCACAAACCACCACAAGAAATTACACTGAACATATAAATAAAAGACCCGAAGAACATGTTTCCTACCAGAGTTTAACCTACTTTAACCTGGAAGTAAAAAAATCGCAATGCATCGATATAGCATAACCACTGCAGCACACAGGAAGTGGTGCCTGGAGCATAAATAATTCTTGTCTCTTTTAGTCAAATAAAACAACATTATTACAATTTTGATCTACATGTTTTCGTGACATTTTTTAAGTGATGTCATGTTAAAAGTGTGAGGTTTGATTTTTGAGCTTATTAAATATTTGGAAATGAATGTATGAATACAATTTTTTGGCATTTCAGTGTTTTTGTTTTTAAATGGTGACAATCATTCAGGTGAAAAGTTCTTTTTTACATGACCCTCGCTTATTTTTGGCAGTACATGGGCCAATTGTCATTGTAATGTTGTCAAGTAATTCTTATTTAAAAGGGGCCGAGATATGAAGGACAACACGGCATTTCAATTTCACGACATGCAAGACACAATGCGAAAATCAATGGGCATGTCAAACCTTGTTTAAAGATGAATCGCCACCCTTTTTGTAGCATTATCAATTAACAAATTTATCTCTTAAACATCATATGAACATTTCTTGATAGTCTCGGAGAGAAATATATATTGAAAACCGCTACTAAGTTGTATGTAAAAATAAGTACTATTTCCATGACGTAGATACTACTTTTACCACTGCGTGACTGCACGGGGAAATGAGGTAAATCGGAACTGTATAGCTGAACAACTATTGCCACATAACTGATAAATACATTTACCTGTGGATTAATTTACCTGTTCAAAGTTTTCTATGTCATCAAATAAAATCTTATTCTCGCTTTTCACAGATATTGCAATGTGTGAACTGTAAATATCTATTGTTGTGTGTGTTGATTTCCATAAATTTAAAAACATAAACATGCGCATGAAAAAAAACATGGCTGGAGAACTTCAAGAAATAAAATATTTCCAGTGGGTTTATAATTTGACCCAGATCAATAGGCCTACCTGATGGGCGGGACTTAAAGTTCATTGATACTAAGGTCCACAGGCCGGCCGTTTTGATGTGTTTCAAGTCCCAAACACCGGGTTTTGATCTCGCACAAAAAAAAAATG
>JAWPHD010014603.1:0-60267 GCA_037043455.1 Cyrtodaria siliqua
CAACATGAAAGAACTGTCATAATGAGTATCAACATGAATGAATGTCATAATGAGTATCAACATGAATAACTGTCATAATGAGTATCAACATGAATAACTGTCATAATGAGTATCAACATGAATAACTGTCATAATGAGTATCAACATGAATAACTGTCATAATGAGTATCAACATGAATAACTGTCATAATGAGTATCAACATGAATAACTGTCATAATGAGTATCAACATGAATAACTGTCATAATGAGTATCAACATGAATAACTGTCATAATGAGTATCAACATGAATAACTGTCATAATGAGTATCAACATGAATAACTGTCATAATGAGTATCAACATGAATAACTGTCATAATGAGTATCAACATGAATAACTGTCATAATGAGTATCAACATGAATAACTGTCATAATGAGTATCAACATGAATAACTGTCATAATGAGTATCAACATGAATAACTGTCATAATGAGTATCAACATGAATAACTGTCATAATGAGTATCAACATGAATAACTGTCATAATGAGTATCAACATGAATAACTGTCATAATGAGTATCAACATGAATAACTGTCATAATGAGTATCAACATGAATAACTGTCATAATGAGTATCAACATGAATAAATGTCATAATGAGTATCAACATGAATAACTGTCATAATGAGTATCAACATGAATAACTGTCATAATGAGTATCAACATGAATAAATGTCATAATGAGTATCAACATGAATAACTGTCATAATGAGTATCAACATGAATAACTGTCATAATGAGTATCATCATGAATAAATGTCATAATGAGTATCAACATGAATAAATGTCATAATGAGTATCAACATGAATAAATGTCATAATGAGTATCAACATGAATAACTGTCATAATGAGTATCAACATGAATAACTGTCATAATGAGTATCAACATGAATAACTGTCATAATGAGTATCAACATGAATGAATGTCATAATGAGTATCAACATGAATAACTGTCATAATGAGTATCAACATGAATAAATGTCATAATGAGTATCAACATGAATAACTGTCATAATGAGTATCAACATGAATAACTGTCATAATGAGTATCAACATGAATGAATGTCATAATGAGTATCAACATGAATGAATGTCATAATGAGTATCAACATGAATAACTGTCATAATGAGTATCAACATGAATAACTGTCATAATGAGTATCAACATGAATGAATGTCATAATGAGTATCAACATGAATGAATGTCATAATGAGTATCAACATGAATAACTGTCATAATGAGTATCAACATGAATAACTGTCATAATGAGTATCAACATGAATAACCGTCATAATGAGTATCAACATGAATAAATGTCATAATGAGTATCAACATGAATAACTGTCATAATGAGTATCAACATGAATAACTGTCATAATGAGTATCAACATGAATAACTGTCATAATGAGTATCAACATGAATAACTGTCATAATGAGTATCAACATGAATAACTGTCATAATGAGTATCAACATGAATAACTGTCAT
Source organism: Cyrtodaria siliqua (assembly GCA_037043455.1). NCBI lineage: Eukaryota > Metazoa > Mollusca > Bivalvia > Adapedonta > Hiatellidae > Cyrtodaria > Cyrtodaria siliqua. The sequence goes on from JAWPHD010014603.1 coordinate 1,533, forward strand.
AATGAGTATCAACATGAATAACTGTCATAATGAGTATCAACATGAATAACTGTCATAATGAGTATCAACATGAATGAACTGTCATAATGAGTATCAACATGAATGAATGTCATAATGAGTATCAACATGAATAAATGTCATAATGAGTATCAACATGAATGAATGTCATAATGAGTATCAACATGAATGAATGTCATAATGAGTATCAACATGAATGAATGTCATAATGAGTATCAACATGAATGAATGTCATAATGAGTATCAACATGAATAAATGTCATAATGAGTATCAACATGAATGAATGTCATAATGAGTATCAACATGAATGAATGTCATAATGAGTATCAACATGAATGAATGTCATAATGAGTATCAACATGAATAACTGTCATAATGAGTATCAACATGAATAAATGTCATAATGAGTATCAACATGAATAACTGTCATAATGAGTATCAACATGAATAACTGTCATAATGAGTATCAACATGAATAACTGTCATAATGAGTATCAACATGAATAACTGTCATAATGAGTATCAACATGAATAAATGTCATAATGAGTATCAACATGAATAACTGTCATAATGAGTATCAACATGAATAACTGTCATAATGAGTATCAACATGAATAACTGTCATAATGAGTATCAACATGAATAACTGTCATAATGAGTATCAACATGAATAAATGTCATAATGAGTATCAACATGAATGAATGTCATAATGAGTATCAACATGAATAACTGTCATAATGAGTATCAACATGAATAAATGTCATAATGAGTATCAACATGAATAACTGTCATAATGAGTATCAACATGAATAACTGTCATAATGAGTATCAACATGAATAACTGTCATAATGAGTATCAACATGAATAACTGTCATAATGAGTATCAACATGAATAAATGTCATAATGAGTATCAACATGAATGAATGTCATAATGAGTATCAACATGAATAAATGTCATAATGAGTATCAACATGAATAAATGTCATAATGAGTATCAACATGAATAAATGTCATAATGAGTATCAACATGAATGAATGTCATAATGAGTATCAACATGAATAAATGTCATAATGAGTATCAACATGAATAAATGTCATAATGAGTATCAACATGAATAAATGTCATAATGAGTATCAACATGAATGAATGTCATAATGAGTATCAACATGAATAACTGTCATAATGAGTATCAACATGAATAACTGTCATAATGAGTATCAACATGAATAAATGTCATAATGAGTATCAACATGAATAACTGTCATAATGAGTATCAACATGAATAACTGTCATAATGAGTATCAACATGAATAAATGTCATAATGAGTATCAACATGAATAACTGTCATAATGAGTATCAACATGAATAAGATAAGTTGTTTCTCTTCACTTAAAAATAATAATTTCCAAACGAAAATGAAAAGGTACATAATTTTATGAAAAATCAACCAAAAGATATGGTTCTTAAATTCTGCGTGCCATCTGTTGTGTCCTTTAATTGTATAAAGTTTCATGTGATTGCCTTAACTGGCTTCAGAGATATGCTCTGGACAAGAAAAGTGAGCGGAGAGAGGGAAGGATGGAAGGTCGTCAGCCAGACGGACAAAATGACGACTATATACTCCTTTTGGAAGCATCAAAAGAAGCATACACGTCAAAGACATTATCTTGTTTACCCTGAGCCTAGAAAGAGGTTACAAGATTGGTTCAATACTCTCCAACTACACATCAGCACTAAGTTTTAAGCTCCAACAGAGAGGGAGAGGATAGAAAGGAATCCAGAAATTAAATACATCCGTGTACCTTACTAAAGCCTCCCTGTCTGCAAAGATGCACCTCTGTCTGTTCACTGTGTAGCTTGGATACACCACGCGACCGATGTTGGCCATCAACATTTGGAATCTAAAAATAATTCAGTGCATTTAACACATGTAACTTAATAAGGATAGTTATATGACATCAAAGGTGCTTGTATACTAATATACTGAAAGGAAAAAGAAACGCATAATTACAAAATTGCCTATACTACGCTATTATATACACCTAATTTCATGTAATTATTCCAGATATATCTCAACGTGTTTTGTACAAAAAGGGGTTACAACTAATAACAGAAAGGACAACTCTGCCATGTAGTAGACATTTTAATCATACTTTTTTACACGAAATGCATACATGTTGAAGTTTCACTTGAAAAAGTCAAGCCATTGACTGTATTATGTTTAATGTTAAGAGACTGCAACGTTTAAAGCCTAAGTTTGCTTACCTGCTTGAGCCAAATGCACATTCTGTCGATAATGAAACTTTAAAGGGGTAACCATTGGTGTGTTCGGTGCTGTTTAAACCTTCTTTCCGAAAGGACAGGCCTGATGTCGCCCTGTACCATTTGATTAGAAGTAGCATATTAAACATACAATATAGCGGAAATACCCATTATGTGTTTCTTTTTCCTTTCAGTATATTAAATTTTTCATAGCGACAGTATCAAGAAATATGTGCGGCTAATTTGAAAAGATATTGCATGACATGTGTACTCCCACCTCACTGAAAAATATGTGTACTCTTACCTCTATTCTCCTTAGAAATGAAACTTGGTGATCTGTTAACCCCCACGTCCCACTTCAATAAAAATGAACCCACTAGTGGTGTGACACAGACACCACCTCTCTCCTCACAAATAGTAATACCCACTTACAGCTGATTCTGACCTCCAACTCCATTATCCTCATCAAAGTTGGTATTGTACAGGTTAAACAACATCAACACACGGATAAACACAGCCCTCACCTCCTCCTGCAGGCGACACACCTTACCAAGGTAGGACTTGGCTCTGTAAAGAAATACATTTTAACTTTTATTTACAAAAACATAAAAGCAAAGACTCACCACAGCTGAGTGGTAAAGTCCACCAATGGAAATACCAGGGACTGTAGATAGACGGGGATGGGCAACGCACTATATAACAGTCAAAAATATTGATTTTTCAGTGGCGTAGGAATTACGGCTAATCTAAGCTAACTGGATCGATAATTGCCAACATGTTAAATAACATTGTTATTAGTGCTTGGCATCAAGAATATTATTTTGAGAAAATGCAGTCTTGACTTGATAACATTTTCTATACTAATATTAGCTCACTTGTTCAACATGGTCTTCTGGGCATTAATAGTGATATTCAACATAGTTTATCGGTACTAATATTGGCATACCTGTTCAACATGGTTTTCTGCATACTAATAGTGATGTACCTGTTCAACAGTTTATCGTACTAATATGGATACGCCTTTTCAACATGGTTTTCTGTTCAATATGGATTTCAGGTTACTAATATTAGCTCAATTGCTCAACATGGTTTTCTCGATAGCTCACCTGTTCAACATGGTTTCTCAGTATTAATATTACTCACCTGTTCAACATGGCTTTCTCGATAGCTCAATTGTTCAACATGGTTTTCTCGATAGCTCACCTGTTCAACATGTTTTTCTCAATAGCTCACCTGATCAGCATGGTTTCTCCGCACTAATATTGGATAACCTGTTCACCATGGTTTCTCTGGACAAATATTAGCTTACCCCATCATCATGAATTTCTCGGTACTAATATAATCTCACCTGTTAAGCATGGTTTTCTCAGTAGTTTATATTAGCTCACCTGTTCAACATGGTTTTCTCGGTACTAATATTTGCACCGCCTTTAAACATGTTGCTGATAGAACTCTGCTGACTTTTCTTCATTAACTGTTGCACGAGCTTCTGTTTGGTGAGCCCCGTGCTATTGATGTGGAAGGATTTAGCCAGTAACTTGGTTTCTGGTCCAGGTAGAGACTGTAACACCAGGGACAAGTCTGTCAGGTTTTCTCCTGTTAAAAAATAATAAAATGGTTGTGAAAGGTATATTGTATTTACATGTATCTTGCTCGCTCAAGTTAATATAACAAATAAACTCATGAAATCAATACTGGTATTACATTTATTGAGATGCTTTTTATTGTAATGTGATATGGATGGGGCGGGGTGTGATGGGACGGGGGTAGGGTGGTGTCGGAAGGACACCCGGATGAATGGAAAGAAGGGGAAAATGGACGGAAGGATGGTTGAAGTGATGGAGGGAGGATGCAGATGAATGTATAGTTATATCAATATTTGAACTAAAGAAACAATCATGGATCAGGTGAAGACAGGATGATGTACAGACAGACAGGTGGCTAAGACACAATACAAGTGATCTACCAGAGTGCAGAAGACACAATACAAGTGATCTACCAGAGTGCAGAAGACACAATACAAGTGATCTACCAGAGTGCAGAAGACACAATACAAGTGATCTACCAGAGTGCAGAAGACACAATACAAGTGATCTACCAGAGTGCAGAAGACACAATACAAGTGATCTACCAGAGTGCAGAAGACACAATACAAGTGATCTACCAGAGTGCAGAAGACACAATACAAGTGATCTACCAGAGTGCAGAAGACACAATACAAGTGATCTACCAGAGTGCAGAAGTCCAGCAGCAACAAGTTGATCAACCAGCTGCGGAATGTCGTCACTGATTTCTGGATACTTCAACTTAGACATTGGTAACCATGACAACTTCCGAGAAAATATCCTGATATACAACTTCTGACACGGTTCTGAAAATGCAATAATGATTGTAGAAGTGCTGGTTGTTTTTTATTTCTTCAAATTCAAGAAAATTATATTTAACAATATTACAATTACATATATAAACAATTATTTTAAGCATAACTGGAAATTAAGATGTAATATACTACATGCACACCACTGGTTATTATTATTATTATTGATATCATGAACTACTTTTAACAAAATAATTTATCTAATGAACTTTTGAAATGAATTAGTGCAATTAAAATGACATGCTTCAATGAACCCACCAATCACTTTTTAATGATTATGGTTGATCCAAGTTTGCAGCATGTCTAAGGGAACATAATCAAGCCATATAAACACACAGATATGATTTTATAATTACTTTTACTAACTTTGGTTGTCCAGGTTCAAGCAAAACATGATTTTCATTAATTCTAGATTCTGAAATGAAATTGATATTCATCCAAAATTATATTTCCCAAAGGAAATGACAAAAAATAAACCATACCAGAAAATTGGTTAAAAGCCGCAAAATAAGCCATATCTTCACTGTCGAAAAGCGTTGCATTTTTCTCATCTCGTAACACGCTATCCATTATAGTTCTGAAATTCTCTAGGTAGTATGGTATCCTGAAAGTCTCTACCTCAGTTGATTCACCCATTTCCTCATCATTATCATCAGCTAGAGTCTCAGAACTACATGGGGTACCAGCCTCAGAACAATTCTCTGTTGGTTCCCGCTTTAGTTTAACAACACCCACTGGTGCATGGGAACCATCACTGGTACTACTAGAACCAGCTGTAGGATCATCCTGCACATCAATTAGAATATTCGTAGTCTCAATTTCAACATCGGCAGTATCTTTATTTGTCTCATCTTTAACCTCTACATTGTCTAAATCGTTAATATTTTCCTTCTGTGAGCTCGTAGCTATACATCGAGTTTTAAATTCAAGTTTACCTTGTTTCGAAATAGTTTCAATGCTTTTCTTGTCATCCCTGTTTTTTAGCACCCCCAATTCTGATTTCTGAATGCTGTCAGGGGCCATCTTTGTTTCAACTTTAATATTAGTTGATTTCATACTAATGCTCAGTTTAGGTTCAGAACTTTGATTAGTTTTTTTTTCTGTTATTTCTACAACTGTCCTTCTTAGCTTTGCCTTAGAAACATCAGTATCTGTTTTAGATTTCTTCAGAGACAGTTTCCTCTTGCCTCTGTTTTTCTTGTCCTCCACTATCATCACACTTGAATCATCATCTGAATCAGTAGTTTTGTCCGAATAAGTATTACTACAGTTTTGAATTTTGTCCAAATCCACTTTGTTTTCTCTTGATCTTGACTCATCTTTATTCTCAACAACACCAGCAATATCAGTATCATTATCAATTGTTTCCGATTCACAACTGATCTCACTATCAGAACTATCCACAAATGGTACAGTTTTCCTTCTCCGAAATTTGTAACGACTAGGTGAAGCTTCTTCGATCTTTTTTTTAATAGGTATATTTTTCTCCTTTGTTATAGCTTTTCCCGTACTTTGATAGGGTTTTGAACCTTTGCTTTTCTTGAAATCTGTAGTATTGGCCTCCTTTTTGAGATCTTTAGATAGACTCAGATTTCTACCTCCTTTTTTTGTTTCATTAACCAGTTTCTTTTCTTTAACATTTCCAACATTTGTTTCACCAACTCCAGTAACATTAGCAGTGAGGACAGTACCCGAGTTTGATGTTATGACTTTTGTAAGGATAACATCTCCCTCACTACCGGAGTCTGCCACATACATAGGCTCCTCACACTTTCTGGTTCTGTCCGTCTGCTTCTGAAACATTGATAATATTGTGTTGACTGGTTTCGGACCATCTTTTGGTGTTTTCTGTTCAGACGCTTTCTTCAGAGACAATTTCCCCTTCCTTACTGAGCTCATTGTGAATATTCAAGACAACTGCAAGTAAAAGATAACATGTTTAAAAGCAGAGTCACCATCACAGTGCTCCACCCATTAAATAATAACTGAAGTATTCTGCTGAGCTTACTCACCTGCAAACTTTGCATCCAACTATAACTGATTTAATTTAAGTGACTATATATAATTTAGTCTAAACATATTTCCTTTACATCAATTGCGAAACAAGTTCTTGCAACTTTTATTAATCACTCTCAGTAGTTTTTGATTTTGTTGAAATTTTCCTCAATTCTTATTTTCTTTTAATACTGATGTACTTGAAATATATTTTTAGACTTATCTGTTTGAAGAATTGACTACCATCCTATATATATATTGTTTGGGGCGCTTGTTTCAGCCAAAGTTTTTTTGGACTTTTCAGACAAATCACATCTACTACCTAAATAAGTTGTATATCAGTGAAACAGACATTTTTAGTGGTAAATAAAAATGCCTTGATTTTCAAAATTGGTTGAGAAATAAAACAAGAGGTCAATGACCTTGAAGCTCTACTGATTGATTTTGATTTCAGGAAGTAATCGTTACAAACTTGTTTTTTGAAAATCTATTTTTAGCCGTGGCGGCCATCTTGACTTTCCGGCCGACCTGAAATTTTGCTAGGATCAATTGGACATCAAGAGCAACATTCCTGTGAAGTTTCATGAAAATCCGTCAAGTAGTTTCAGAGGAGTAGTCGCTACAAGTTTTCATTATATAACTCTATGTAAACAAAGATGGCCGCTGACAGCCATGTTTAACATTGAATCAAAATAATGTTCAACTCGAATAACCATCATGTCATGCTGATCATTTTAGAAAAAGTCCCATATCAATATCTCTTACAGTTTTCAAGAAGTAGTCGCTACAAACTTATTTTTTAAAAATCTGATTTTAGCCATGGCGGCCATCTTGAATTTCCAGCCGACCTGAAATTTTGCTTAGATCATTTAGACATCAAGAGCAACATACGTGTGAAGTTTCATGAAAATCCGTCAAGTAGTTTCAGAGGAGTAGTCGCTACAAGTTTTCATTATATAACTCTATGTAAACAAAGATGGCCACTGGCAGCCATGTTTAATGTCGAATCAAAATAATGTTCGACTCGAATAACCATCATGTCATGCTGATCATTTTAGAAAAAATCCCATATCAATATCACTTATAGTTTTTAAGAAGAAGACGCTACAAACTTATTTTTTTTAAATCTATTTTTAGCTGTGGTGGCCATCTTGAATTTCTGGCCGATCTGACATTTTGCTATGATCAATTGGACATCAAGAGCCACATTCCTGTGAAGTTTCATGAAAATCCGTCAAGTAGTTTCAGAGGAGTAGTCGCTACAAGTTTTCATTATATAACTTTATGCAAACAAAGATGGGCGCTGACAGCCATGTTTAACATTGAATCAAAATAATGTTCTTCTCGGATAACCATCATGTCATGCTGATCATTTTAGACAAAGTCTCATATCAATATCTCTTACAGTTTTCAAGAAGTAGTCGCTACAAACTTATTTTTTAAAAATCTATTTTTAGCCATGGCGACCATCTTGAATTTCCGGCCGACCTGAAATTTTGCTAAGATCAATAAGACATCAAGAGCAACATTCGTGTGAAGTTTCATGAAAATCTGTCAAGTAGTTTCAGAGGAGTAGATGCTACAACTTTTCATTATATAACTCTATTTAAACAAAGATGGCCACTGGCAGCCATGTTTAACGTCGAATCAAAATAATGTTCGACTCGAATAACCATCATGTCATGCTGATCATTTTAGAAAAAGTCCCATATCAATATCCCTTATTGTTTTCAAGAAGTAGTCGCTACAAACTTATTTTTTTTAAATCTATTTTTAGCTGTGACGGCCATCTTGAATTTCTGGCCAATCTGAAATTTTGCTAGGATCAATTGGACATCAAGAGCAACATTTCTGTGAAGTTTCATGAAAACCGTCTAGTAGTTTCAGAGGAGTAGTCGCTACAAGTTTTCATTATATAACTCTATGTAAACAAAGATGGGCGCTGACAGCCATGTTTAACATTGAATCAAAATAATGTTCGACTCGGATAACCATCATGTCATTCAGCCTGATCATTTTAGAAAAAGTCCCATATCAATATCTCTTACAGTTTTCAAGAAGTAGTCGCTACAAACTTATTTTTTAAAAATCTATTTTTAGCCATGGTGGCCATCTTGAATTTCCGGCCGACCTGAAATTTTGCTAAGATCAATTAGTCATCAAGAACAACATTCGTGTGAAGTTTCATGAAAATCCGTCTAGTAGTTTCAGAGGAGTAGTCGCTACAAGTTTTCATTATATAACTCTATGTAAACAAAGATGGCCACTGGCAGTCATGTTCAACGTCGAATCAAAATAATGTTCGACTCGAATAACTATCATGTCATGCTGATCATTTTAAAAAAAATCCCATATCAATATCCTTTACAGTTTTCAAGAAGTAGTCGCTACAAACTTATTTTTTAAAAATCTATTTTTAGCCATGGTGGCCATCTTGAATTTCCGGCCAACCTGAATTTTGCTAAGATCAATTAGACATCAAGAACAACATTCGTGTGAAGTTTCATGAAAATGCGTCTAGTAGTTTCAGAGGAGTAGTCGCTACAAGTTTTCATTATATAACTCTATGTAAACAAAGATGGCCACTGGCAGCCACGTTTAACATTGAATCAAAATAATTTTCGACTCGAATAACCATCATGTCATGCTGATCATTTTAGAAAATGTCCCATATCAATATCACTTATAGTTTTCAAGAAGTAGTTGCTACAAACTTATTTTTTTAAATCTATTTTTAGCTGTGGCGGCCATCTTGAATTTCTGGCCGTTCTGAAATTTTGCTAGGATCAATTGGACATCAAGAGCAACAATCCTGTGAAGTTTCATGACAATCCGTCAAGAAGTTTCGGAGCAGTAGTCGCTACAAGTTTTCATTTAAAATATAACTCTATGTAAAGAATGGGTCACCATTTGAACAAACTTGGTAGAGAACCATAAGCTTATAGCAAATGCAAAATATTAAACCTCTGTCTCTTGCAGTTTCAGAGAAGAAGATTTTTTAAGTTTTTCCCTATACATGTCTATGTAAAACATGTGAGCCTTGGGGCGGGGCCAAATGTGACCCCAGGTTCACCATTTGAACAAACTTGGTAAAGGACCATAAATTTATAGTAAATGCAAAATATCAAACCTCTGACTCTTGCAGTTTCCGAGAAGAAGATTTTAAAAAAAAAATCCTATATAAGTCTTTGTAAAACTGTGAGCCCCGGGGCGGTGACAAATTTGACCCCAGGGTCACCATTTGAACAAACTTAGTAGAGGACCATAAGCTGATGCTACATGTAATACATGAGACCTCTGTGCCTTGTGGTTTCAGAGAAGAAGATTTTTTAAAGTTTTTTCCTATATAAGTCTATGAAAAACATGCAAAATCTCAATATACAAACTTTGGACCCCCAAGGCACAGCCATTTTTGACTCCGGGGACTTCATTTGAACAAACTTGATAGTCTAGCCGTTGGCGGTCATATTAAAAGAAAAACTGTCGAAATCTGTCAGGCGGTTCTTGAGAAGATTTTTTAAGGTTTTGATCATATATGGTAATGGCGGCCATCTTGGTTGTCGTGCTGACCTAATTTTAACAAATCTAAAAAGCATTCATCTAAGGATCATCCATGTGAAGTGTGGTCAAAATTGGCCAAGCGGTTTTTGAGGAGAAGTCGTTTGAAGCAAAAGTTAACGCGACGACGACGGACGAAGAGTGATCTGGATCCTATAGCTCACCTTTAATAAACAATGAAAATATACAGTCAAAGCTCTAACCGTAAACAGTTACAATTTTCATAACCTGTGACTGTTACTAAAAAAACAACTAAAACAGGGATAGTAACCAGAAGCAGTTACTACCAGAAAATCATTCAAGTTTAGATGCATTCTATCTTCTGTACAGGCATTTTCCCTATATACATATATAATTTTTTCCCGGTAGGGTGATTATTCAACTTTACAACCATGCAATAAAATTCTATGAGCATCGATGAAAATCCAATGCGCAAAGCCTCTCAAGTTACCTACTGTTATGCAATAAAAATCATTAAAAATCATTTAGTAGGCACCAATATGACAATTAGTGAACAACAGCTAATTCGATCTTGATGAAGATGTATTTATCCTTAACTGTAGCATGGTCGGTGACATTTCCTTTGATGAATGCAGAGCATTAAATCGTTTAATTTAGGGTAACTAAAGGGGCGTAGGCTATACCATACTACAACTACCGGATATTGGAATTTAGAGTACGCTCAATATGACGTCACAGTGTTACTAAGTACACCATGCTACAACAAGAGGCCCAAGAGGGCCTGTGGGCGCTCTACTGGCTAACATGGCTCTTATAACATCAATGAAGTGAGTGACTGCCATTTACATTTTTTTGAAAGTTTCGGGCAAAAAACAGCTTTTTAACTAAATCAAGGGCCATAACTAAAGAATCTGGTAAAGTTGGTAAAGATCAGAAAAATGAAGGCCCAACCGTATTAACGAGGCAACATATAGCATGTTTAACTAAATCAAGAACACCTCTGTTACTGGTCCGACTGGTCGAACATAGAGCTAAAAAAAAAAAAAAAAATAATAATATTAAAAATTCAAAAAAAAAAAAAATCAAAAAAAAAAAAAAAAAGAAGATACCTGTATTTATTTAAAAAAAAAAAAAATATTAAAAAAAAAAAAAAAAAAAAAATATTAAAAAAAAAATTCAAAAAAATAAATATTCAAAAAATCAATAAAATCAATCAAAAATTCAAAAAAAATATTAAAAAAATAAATCCCTATACATGTCTGTAAAACATGTGACCCTTGGAGCAGGGTCAAATATGACCCGAGGGTTACCATTTGAACAAACTTGGTAAAGGACCATAAACTTATAGCAAATGCAAAATATTAAACCTCTGGCTCATGCAGTTCCAGAGAAGAATTTTTTGTCCAGTTTTTCCCTATACAAGCATTTATGTAAAACTGTGAATCCCCGGGGCGGGGCCAGATGTGACCCCAGGGTCCCCATTTGAACAAAATAGGTAAAGGACCATAAGCTTATAGCAACAGCAAAATATTAAACCTCTGGCTCTTGCAGTTTCAGAGAAGAAGATTTTTTAAGTTTTTCCCTATACATGTCTATGTAAAACATGTGACCCTTGGGGCGGGACCAAATGTGACCCCAGGGTCACTATTTGAACAAACTTGGTAAAGGACCATAAGCTTATAATAAATGTAACATATCAAACCTCTGACTCTTGTAGTTGGCGAGAAGAAGATTTTTTAAAAAAAAATCCTATATAAGTCTATGTAAAACTGTGACCATCGGGGCGGGGACAAATTTGACCCCCGGGTCACCATTTGAACAAACTTAGTAGAGAACCATAAGCTGATGCTACATGTATTACATGAGAGCTCTGTGCCAAGTGGTTCCAGAGAAGAAGAATTTTTTCAGTTTTTCCCTATACAGGCCTATGTAAAACTGCGACCCCTGGGGTGGGGCCAAATGTGACCCCTGGGTCACCATTTGAACAAACTTGATAGAGGACCACAAGCTTATAGCAAATGCAAAATATTAAACCTCTGGCTCTTGCAGATTCAGAGAAGAAGATTTTTTAAGTTTTTCCCTATACATGTCTATGTAAAACATGTGACCCTTGGGGCGGGGCCAAAGGTGACCCGAGGGTCACCATTTGAACAAACTTGGTAAAGGACCATAAGCTTATAGTAAATGCAAAATATCAAACCTCTGGCTCTTGTAGTTTCCGAGAAGATTTTTAAAAAAAAAATCCTATATAAGTCTATGTAAAACTGTGACCCCTGGGGCGGGGACAAATTTGACCCCAGGGTCACCATTTGAACAAACTTAGTAGAGGACCATAAGCTGATGCTACATGTAATACATGAGAGCTCTGTGCCTTGTGGTTTCAGAGAAGAAGATTTTTCCCTATACATGTCTATGTAAAACATGTGGCCAGTAGAGCTAAAAAAGATAGAGTCTGTCTCAGCTCGTTGGTTATTTAAACACCTGGATGGGCTATGCCCATCTCGGTGTTTAAATAAGCCAACTCGCTGAGACCAGACTCTATCTATAACTATGAGGTATTCAGACATAAATAAACACTGCACATTTGGCAACTATTTCGATTTATTAGCAAATGATCTTGGTAACTGATTTAGGTTACAAATGGTTATATGGAAAAAGTATCTGCTACTCTAAACCAAAGGGAGATAATAATTTGGCATTGTAATAAAGCTCTCGGGCTGATATGGCGTCTCAGGCCTGATATAGGGTGTGATATGAAAATACACATTTTTCATTCTATTTATCATATACTTCAGCTTTGTTGAAATGTCATCTTCAGCTCACTCACTACGCTGTTTTCCAGGGAGAAAAAAAACAGTTTTTATCATTAGATCTAGTCCTTTCTGATTTGCTCATGTCTATCGCGTAAGTGGTACACAACATTTATTTTATCCTAAACCTTATTGAAAATGAATTCCATTGAATTTGAAATTTTCTAATCAAGGTGAATTGTCATCAGTGGTTATTTCATCCATGGATAATGATTCTATAGCCAATTATCTGCCGGGAAAACAGTATGGAAGTAACTACTGAAACGCAGATGACAAACCATACCCGTGACAAATCGCATACAATCGTAACTAATCGGGTATTTCCGTATCACTCCGGTAAAAGGATCGCGATGAACATTCGGTTATTTCCGGGATATGACTTTTTTTCATCCTATATTTCACTCGTGTGATAAAGCTTTATTGCCCGGCAACGAAATCCTGATTGATATGACTAGCTAGGTCTATGTCGTATCGTATATTCAAAAACAACATATTTGTAGGGAAGTATATCATGAAAGGTTTTATTTTAATCATAAAATCCACTATTTCACTGGAAAGTATAATAATAAAACGGATGTTTAAATTTAAGAATATTTCTGGAAATTATAAAATCAAAAGAATGAAAAATCTTCAACTCAGTACGGTATAGACTGACCTTCTATATTTAGCGGGAAAAAATGAGCGTAGGCTAAAGGTCTCACACCTCTATTATCTCCTCTGAAAGCTCACATATCAAAAGGAAAACAGAAAATAATTCTATTTTTTTTTCTCAATTTTAGGCAATTTTAATTTGAAAACAGGTCTTTCTTTACATCTGCAGTGTAAAAGACAGATGATGCAGAAAATCCCATGTTGATATGTGGTTTCATTCAAATTTCAGAAGTTTTGACCTAAGCACTACATATTCAGCTAGACAGTGTATGAATTTTATATTTTCCATAGGGCTCACATAAACATGAGTGAGAAAAAAATAAACTGGCAAACTTATGTATTTTATTGTTTTAAATTACTGGTCTTGGCTGTACTGAAGATATTATTAAACCAGCAACAATGTCTGCTGCCCAGCTTTGAAGCTCATGCCCAAATTTGAAGCTCAGCTGTAAAATTGAAGTGTGAGACCTAAATGTCAGTCATGGATGTGTAAATGTCTGCAGGTTCATATCTATGTCATTTAGAATCCCTCACATAAGTGAACAAGACTTGCTTGTAAAACGAATGTATACCATAAACGATAAGCGCAAATATCGAATGAGTGGCAGTCGAATTTTGACACCGGAAATCATTGAAAATTGAGCAGGGTCAAATATCTGTATGTTAAACATTAAACAATAAATATGTTTCTTAACATATTGCAGTAGAAGTTTTCAATATAACATAACACTATAACTAAATGTGTCAGAAAAGACATTGAAAACAACCATAGTAAACCCTTTTGGAGATACTTTAAATCCAAACGACAAGAGAACATCGGAACTGCTCCACTAAAGAAAAACGGAAATCTACTGAATGACAGCAAAGACAAAGCTCAGATATTGGTTAAACAATGCTGCTCTGTATTCACCAAGAGGGAGAAACATGTACTACCGAAACTTTAAAATAAATTCCATCTTCATATACTGAATATCACAGTGCTAGGTATAGAACAAAAGGTCAATGACCTTGAAGCTCTACTGATTGATTTTGATTTCAGGAAGTAGTCGCTACAAACTTGTTTTTTGAAAAATTATTTTTAGCCGTGGGGGCCATCTTGAATTTCTGGCCGACCTGAAATTTTGCTAGGATCAATTAGACATCAAGAGCAACATTCCTGTGAAGTTTCATGAAAATCCGTCAAGTAGTTTCAGAGGAGTAGTCGCTACAAGTTTTCATTATATAACTGTATGTAAACAAAGATGGCCGCTGGCAGCCATGTTTAACGTCGAATCAAAATAATGTTCAACTCGGATAACCACCATGTCATGCTGATCATTTTAGAAAAAGTCCCATATCAATATCACTTATAGTTTTCAAGAAGTAGTCGCTACAAACTTATTTTTTAAAAATCTATTTTTAGCTGTGGTGGCCATCTTGAATTTCTGGCCGATCTGAAATTTTGCTAGGATCAATTAGACATTAAGAGCAACATTCCTGTGAAGTTTCATGAAATCCGTCAAGTAGTTTCAGAGGAGTAGTCGCTACAAGTTTTTACTATATAACTCTATGTAAACAAAGATGGCTGCTGGCAGCCATCTTGAATTTCCGGTTGACCTGAAATTTTGCTTGGATCAATTAGACATCAAGAGCAACATTCCTGTGAAGTTTCATGAAAATCCGTCAAGTAGTTTCAGAGGAGTAGTCGCTACAAGTTTTCATTATATAACTGTATGTAAACAAAGATGGCCGCTGGCAGCCATGTTAAACGTCGAATCAAAACGATTTTCGACAAGGACCAACACCATTACTTGCTGATCATTTTAGAAAAAGTCCCATATCAGTATCACTTTTAGTTTTCAAGAAGTAGTCGCTACAAACTTGTTTTTTGAAAATCTATTTTTAGCCGTGGCGGCCATCTTGAATTTCCGGACGACCTGAACTTTTGCTTGGATCAACTAGACTTCATGGGCAACATTTCTGTAAAGTTTCATGAAAATCCATTCAGTAGTTTCAGAGGAGTAGTCGCTACAAAAAAAGTTTACGGACGGACAGACGGACGACGGACACCGCACCACGGCATAAGCTCTGCTGATCTACGTCAAAATCTGTTGGACCAAATAATATATTTAACATTATTTTAAAAACTTGTGCTAAACAGCTTGCACCATGTATTGGCGGACGGACTATAAACCTTAGAACTACACACACACACACACACACACACCATGTATTGGTAAGACATTCCAGCAATCCATAGACAGTGGTAAACTACTATACGATTGGACAGATGCAAATGTCTCCCCTGTCTACAAGAAAGTCAATGTCCACCTTGCGGAAAACTACAGGCTTGTGTCATTGACATCAGTGTAAATTACTCGAACACATAATCTGTAAACACTTATTGAACCATCTTGAGAAGAATAACATCCTAACAAAATAAAATCATGGATTTCGCTCAGGCTACTCGTGCGAAACATAACTTCTCATTACCCTCAACGACCTCCTAAAATATAACGACGAAGGTTCACAAACAGAATTTAATTGGGCTTTGAGGCGCACCAAACATGAAAGGTTATATGGGGCGTAACAGGCATGAACATGCCAGGCTCATCCTCCATGTACATCGAGATAAAATATGGAAAATGGGCCTATAACCTTCTCACCCTGAACTGCAGAGTTGCTGCAAATTCTATCGTAGAAACTCCATTTACGCTGGAGCCACATTTATTGTTTCTCTGCCACTGCTCTTTTGATGAGAGCGAGATGGCACCTGAAACAATGCAGGGATCATGATGAAGACCTTTAATGAACATGAACAAAAAATGATGAAATGAACATGAATTCGGGGGCCTACCCTCCAAAGGGATCTGCAGTGGCCCTATTCTTTGTTCCGTGAACATATGTCATCATCTTAGATTTTTCTAAAGCATTCGATATCGTTCCACATCCTGAACTATTGGCATAGCTTGACATATAAGCTTTGGTATAGAAGGCCCCATATACAACTGGCTAGAGGCATTCCTGACACAAAGACACAGGCAAGTGGTAGTCGATGGTGAAATATCAAAGACAGTAACAGTTGACTACGGTGTCCCACAAGGTACCGTACTGGGGCCCCTGTTATTTCTGTGTCATATAAACGACTTACCCCTATAGATCAGTAGCATCGCAAGTACGCTTATTTTCAGATGACTGCCTACTATACAGGAACATGACCACCTCATCTTACAAGAAGACCTACAAGAATCTGAATCGGAGGCAACATAGCTATATGTGTAAGAATTGATCAAAACAACACAGAAATATGTAAAAGAAAACTAAAAAAATTAGTTTCGAGTGGGTGGGCGGGAGGTGTTGGGGAGGGCGGGTGTGGGGGAGGGGGATCAGAGGCAACATAGCTATATGTGTAAGAATTGACCAAAACAACACAGAAAAAAGGCGCGTGGGGTGGGGGAGGTGGGGCGGGGAAGGAGGGAGCGCCAATATGAGTGAAGTATCAATAAAATGCATAATGCTATAAGAATCCAAAACCAAAATTATAGATATATACAACAGGTTACATGCAAACCTAGATCTGCCTTTGTTGCACATTTTATGGGCCATCACAATTTAGGTTCCATGAGAGCCCAGAATTTGCAAAAGACAGAATTACTTATGCAACCCTTTACAACATACTATAACGAAACCAATTCCGAAATTTAGTTGAGTGTAAGAGATATAGACCTGTAAACACAACTTACACGCAAAATTTGATGTGAACTAGACACATTTTAAGGGCTGTCAGAATTTGGGGTTTCATGGAAGCCCAGGGGTTACAGGAACCAAAATTACTAAAGCAGCCCTTAAGATAATGCTTAAGCTCATGGCCAAATTTGGTTGTGCTAGGATAAGAAATGTAAGAAATAAAGACTTGTAAACACAGCTTACCACAAAATTTGATGTAAAATGTAACACAATCAGAATTTGAGTTCCGTAGGAGCCCATGGGTTACAGGAACCAAAATTGCTTATGCAGTCCTTAAGATAATGTTATAAGGAAGCCCATGGCCAAATTTGGTTGTGCTAGGATAAAAAATGTAAGAGAAATGGACTTGTAAACACAGCTTACACGAAAACCTTGATGTGGGATGCCAACGCTGATGTGATTACATAAGCTCTCTTATTCTTTGAATAGTCGAGCTAAAAAGCCAATTCCATTATGGCATTCTCAGGCCTGCCAAAACATTTTAACACAAAATCCTGAGATTTTTAAAATTTAAGATTTAAAGCGCGCGAAGAACATTTTTAAGGAAATAAAATAAAATAAAAAATTAGAATGGTATTTCGATTAGAAAGATTTTAACTTCTGCTACATTTCTTTATATTATTATTTTTTTTTAATGAAAGTGCATTTACTTTTTTAAACAGATCTTAATGCAAATACAAATTCTTCATAACTCTAATACAAATTATAATCATCGTACACAGCAGCAGTTGTTATAGTGTTACCGCATACAACGAGTTGCTAGTTCCTCACACTTACGATTTCAGTTAGCTTGACCAATTAAAGAAGTCACAGATATATTGCTGTTATTGCACATGTTGTTATGTTACTGAAGGAACTAATAATGCCCTTAGATGTTAATTGTACATGTATATTCAGTCTGATGACCCCTGTTGATTTGGCACTTGTAAATACTCCTCTGACTAGGGAGCGTAACAGGATCAATTCCGGAAATAGCTGATAAACTGTGAAAATATAGCTGTTAAATCATGAACATTGTGTTTTGATTAACAATCCGGAGATCTTACGCTTAAATCCGGAGATCGACTGAAAAATCCGGCAAATCCGTATTTTATCCGGCCTGCATTCTTAAGAAGAAACCTAAGAAACTGTCCACAAGACTGCAGAAAAACCGCCTACATTTCACTAGTACGATCAGTGATGGACTATGCCTCTATTATCTTGGATCCATATACTCAAAAGTACATAGATAAACTTGAACGGGTACAATACCAAGCTGCAAGATTTATAACGGGCGACTACAAATCCAAGTCCAAATCATTCTTTGTAAAAACACTAGTTGATTGGAACTATCTGGATAGCCAAGTGGTCCACGCAAAGACAGTCGAGGGTTTTAAAACTGCCCTCCCTTCGTGCTCTCCGGTGTACCACGCTGTAAAAGGCCCTTTACCGTACTTGCAGAAACTCACAAAACCAAGGGCGAACATCATCGTGTACGAACAAACTCACACATGCTCAAATTTTACTGTTTAAGGTTTTCATTCTCAGTAGATAATGGATAACCGTAAGTACCTTACGGTTATCCATTATCTACATTTCACTGTTAAGATGTTACCTTCTTGCAGTTATCTAATGAAACATGGCTGCTGATGACACATGCATTTTCTATCATCAATATAAAAAATTATCTGTCGTGTTTTTTTTTTATCTAAGGGAAATAACCCGACATGTTCTCTACTTGCCTTCTTATCTATAACCTGATTTTACATACACAATACATAGAGGATCTTACATGAGTACTCATTCATTATTGAATTTATTAAACGAGTTGGCAAAATGATATAATGCGAGGCTCTCATGTCATTTTTGCTAACGAGTTTAATAAATTCAATAATGAATGAGAACTAATGTTAGATTCTATTTATCACATAACCATGGATTTATATGTACACTGGATTTGAAACTCCCTATAGGTAACATTGCACCATTGCGTTTGTGCTTTGGTGGTGTATAGTCAAATAGTGCCTAATAAAAAACGTTTCCCTGCCTTACTAGTGATACAAAATGCATGCTTTTGATTGCTTTTTGTTATTATTACCAATAATTCAGCCAAATGATGTATTGTGAACATTGATTAGTGTTTGTTTGAGATATTTAATTATAATTGACATAGACAGTAAAGCGAAAGTAGAAATGGGGTAAATCTATCTGTGACGTGTCAAAATAGAACGTGACGTCATTCAACAGATTGGCTTGTTCTTATATGATACATGACCCCCTGTTTTTACTGCATTTTTATATTGGCGGACGCTCGATCGTTTGATTGATATGTGTTTTAAAATTTTCTACGGAGAAAAATGCGCGTTTTTTATCTCTTGATATACATTCGTCCTATATAAAACAAAGAAGGAAAATCAATGGTGCAATGTAACCTAAACGCCCTTGTTAATTCCCGATTTATCCGCCGAATGGTCAATAAGCTTGTTCCCTGATTATTCTGCGGTAAACAACAGATAAAAACACAGAGCCAATAACAAAATAGGTATCATACGTGATTTTTTAAAAAAAGGTAACTTCCAACACAGACCTAACTTTACTACATAGACCTACATTTTTTTTTTAAATTTCTGTCCAAAAAAGGGTTTTATAATATGTTGGATAAGTCTACATTTAGACACACTAAAATATTTACTGCAAAGGAAAAATGACTGAAGGAATTTGAAATATGCAAATGCTCTGCTTCAGTCCCAGGAGCAAATAGTTTACCCCAATCAAAAAGGCATCTTGCTGTAAAAATGCTAATTCTTAAACAACTTTCAAAACTAAGGTTAATCTTACTACAGAGTTTTTGTACCCTGCTGACCACTAAAAAGGTTTTAATGTGTTGTTGTTCCTCCTCAGTCGTCACTAGCGCTGCAATTTCATAAATATCGGTATCGTCATTGCTTCATGATGGAGAGTAAATGCATCTACATCATAAAATTATTCGTTTGATGCATAATCTTCATCAACTTTAGAAATCATTTCGTTTTGAGCTGTAAAAAAACACACAAAAAAAGCACTGTTGTTTTTGTTGACTGTTTGACTTTTGTTATATACTGAACAAAATATTTTAGCATCACTTTTTAGGGACACAAGATTAACATATGATTACTGATTAATAAGTACATCCGGATATCATTGTGTATATTTTAATACGTACATATCCACAATTATATGTATAACCCCAACATCTGATAACTACTACAAGATCTAAAGCATGGATTGAACATAAAATGTGTTGTGGGTGGGGTATACTCCTATATGTATATGAATAAATGCATAATCATGCCCAAATATTTGCAAAAAGGATTGTTGGTTTTACAGTCGAAGCCAAAATAGAGTGAATTAGATAAAGTATTAGCTTAATATATAGAGGATATTTGTTTTTTTGGAGTGAATAACATATTTTATTTCATCTCGAAGTGAGAAAACTTTTATATTTTCACTCATGCGACAAAACAACAGATTTTCTTTTTATTTTATGATTTTACAAACAATTTTTTAGGGAAACTGCGGTAGAACAACACGGGAGGCAATTTTACTAAGCTGCTTTACACATTTTTTGCGCGACTACAAAAAAAAGTCCTAAGATGTTTTATTTATACCCAAATAGAACACTTTGTTTAATATATTATATATTGGCAATCATTTCCTTTTAACTTTAAATCAATTTCAAATCATTGTTTGAATAGAATGTACAATTCGCATTGTTTTTCTCTCGGCATGTTTCACCCAGATCTGAGTCATAAACTTATTATTTGTGACAGCTTATAAAAATAATGCAGGTTATACAAAACATTGTTGTTGGTTTGTTAAAAAGTTGGCGTAAACTGCTATTTTGTAAAGAGGTAAAATAGGAACTCTTTTATACGCAACGTTATGTGTGAGACGCGATGTTACGACGTCACATATTTTATGACGTTTTGGCGCTAAAGTGTATCTGACGTCGTGGCGGTTCTATGTCCATCTGAATAAATTTTTTACTAATTTGATTGCAATGTTATGTGATAAAAACTATCTTAAACTCGTTCCCATTCCATATAACATTTATGAAACTCGTTATGAATTATTTTTAATTTTAACTCGCCAAAAGGCTCGTTAAAATAATTCATAACTCGTTTCATAAATCTTATATGAAATGGGAACTCGTTTAAGATCCTCTATGTATCCTATATTCTCATAATTTTGTCCGCCATCTTGGATATTTCTCGGCCATATTGAAAATGATCGAAATTGAACTGGCTCAGGTTATTTTTCATTTGAATATAATATACATGTGCAAGCATAGTGCAAAATATCATATTTGTATCACAATCTTAACTATTTTCTGTTTATTTCCTCCGCTAATACAAGAGAAATACGATGTCTCTGGCATTCGTTAATTTATTTTTAAAACAGTAGTCGAATGTGAGTATACATACAGGGGAGAAGTCATATAAGCGACATACATTAAGATATTCAGTTATTTTTCGATTAATAATAGTTAGTGATAATGTCTAGGCGATGACAGAGATGTATCTACCGTAATTTAATTTTCCGAACAGCACTAGTTACTCATTTTAGTAAAGTAGAAAATACTAGTGCCTAATTAACTGCTATACCAGCCGATGCATATAAGAATACAGGAGATACAATTTTCTGATTAGCATGGATATGAGTATATATGTCCATGGTTCTATGTACTAAATAATGCTTGCTAAGAACTTTTTTTCTAACTGTACTTCCCAATTACGCATTTATCGTGGATATGAATGTGCACGCTCCTAATTAGAAGTAGAAGTTACTAGTGCCTAGGAATTAACTGCTATACAAGCCGATACATATGAGTATAGAGGAGAAATAATATATTCTATCATTTAACGAAAGAAAAACGCAATACATGCGACTTATTCGGCTTTTCTCATGCATGAATACACGCATTCGCTTGGGGATGTATGTGTGTGGAGAGGGACATACTCTGCCCACCCCTTTTAGATTAGGGGGAGAGGGGCTGTCCCAGCTGTTCCTAATTATTGATACTGCTCACACTCAAATCTAATTATCATGACAGCGTCGTTTCCGAGGAAAGCTCTACGGGTATTTTGCGTCACTGCTTAACACAGAATTCCACTAAGATCTGTAATGAGCATATATAGGGTATGGCTCTTCCTGTACATGGGACTTGTCAATGGCTTAACATCCCCTTCGAAGGATGGCACACGTTTCACAGTACCTTGCCAAAATAATGAACGGTCATTCGCCAAAAGCCCTCATTTGGAAAACAAACAAACATTGCTTGCAAAATGGTAGGGTAAATGAAAAGTCAAGTATGCATACACACTGTTGAGAAAGCGTTTAAGATTAAATATCACAAGTTATGACTATAGTGTCCCTTTCGCGTATCAAGGAAGTGACCTAATCAATTTATTTTGCCTTTCAGGAGTTTACTGACGCTAGCTGTTGATACTGTACACTACTGAAGCAATGGAAGCTATTAGGTGATATTTTCACAGAGTTCAGTATTGACCGTATCCGGGTTTTTTAAACTGAGGACAGTACTGACACATGATTTAAAAGAATATAATTATTATATTGAAGCAGATCATTAAAAATCAAACTGTAGCTTAATTGCCATGCTTTCTTCTGGCTTTATAAATTACCACTAGGTTTATATGCAAGAATTTGATTTCTTAAGTTAATTATAACTTGGTGAATACCATTGTTATATTCATGGTCATCTTATTCCAACCATGTTCACATGTATAGGTGATTAACACATAAAGTAAGCAAAATATTCGGGTGTGGTGGGGGAGGGTGGGGAATATACTCTGCCCACTATTCTCAGGTTAGGTAATAGGGGCAGCATACACACTGGTGAGAAACCGTTTAAGATTAAATATCACGTGTTATACATATATCGTCTCTTTCGCCCATCAAGGAAGTGACCAAAGCAGATTATTTTGCCCTCAGGGCTGTACTGACACTAGGTGTTGACATTGCCCCTGAGGACAATACTAACGGTAACTGGCTGTTGATATTGCCCTTGAGGACAGTAATAAGATTAGCCGTCGATATCACCCTGAGGAAAGTATCAACGCTAGTTGTTATTTCCCACGAGGACAGTACTAAGGCTAGCTGCTGATAATTGCCATGAGGACAGTACTAGCGCTAGCTGTTGATATTGCCCCTGAGGACAGTACTAACGCTAGATGTCGAAATTCCCCCTCTAGGACAATACTAACGTTTGCTGTTGTTATTTTCCAGTAGGACATTACTGAGGCCAACTGTTGATATTGTCCACGAGGACACTACTAACGCTAGTTAACGCTGGCTATTGATAGTGCCAATGAGGACAGTACTACCGCTACCGGTTGAAATTGTCTTTGAGAACATTACTAATGTTACCTGTTGATATTGCCTTTGAGGACAGTACTAACGCTAGCTGTTGATATTGTCTTTGAGGACGGTACTACCTGTTGATATTGCCTCTAAGGACAGTACTAACTCTAGCTGTATCCCTATGAATGATAAAACGCTAGCTGTTGATAGTGCTCACGTGGACAGTACAGATGCTAGCTATTGATACCTGTACATGTTATAGACAAGCTGTTGATATTGCACATGAGGATAGTTCTAACGCTAGTACTTGATAGTGCTCTTGGGGACAATACTAACGCTAGCTGTTGATATTACATCTTGGGACAGTACTAGCGCTGGCTGTTGATATTGCCCCTGAGAACAATAATAACACTAGCTGTTGATATGGCACCTTATGACATTACTAACGCTGACTGTTGATATTGCCCCTGAGGACAGTACTAACGCTGGCTGTTTATATTGCCCCTGAGGACATTACTAACGCAGGCTATTGATATTGCCATGATTACAGTACAAATGTTTGCTGTCGACATTGCCCCTTAGGACAGTACTAACGCTAGCTGCTGATATTGCCCCTGAGGACAGTACTAATGCTACCTGTTGATATTGCACATTAGTGCAGTACTAACGTTGGTTGTTGATATTGCCCTTGAGTACAGATCTAACACTAGCTGTTAATATTGCCCATTAAAACTGTAATAACGCTAGCTGTTGATATTGCCACTGAGGACAGTACTAACGCTAGCTGTAGATATTGCCCCTTAGGTCATTACTAGCGTCAGCTGTTGATATTGCCGCTAAGGACAGTACTAACGTTAGCTGTGATATTGCCCTTGAGGACAGTACTAAACCTACTGTTGATATGACCCCTGAGATCAGAACTAACGCTAGCTGTTGACATTGCCCCTGAGGACATTACTAACGCAAGCTGTTGATATTTTACTTGAGGGCAGTACTAAATGTAGCTGTTCATATTGCCCCTTAGAACAGTAAAAACGCTAGCTGTTGATATATCGCCTGAGGACAGTACTAATGCTAGCTGTTGATATGGCCCTTTAGGACTTTACTTAGCTGTTGATATTGCCCCTGAGGAGAGTACTAAACCTAGCTGTTGATATTGTCCCTAAGAACAGTAATAACACTAGTTGTTGATATGGCACCTGAGGACATTACTATCGTTAGCTGTTGATGTTGCCCCAAGGGACAGTACTAAAACTAGCTGTTGATATGGCCCCAGAGGACAGTATTAACGCCAGCTGTTGATATTTCCCCTTAGGTTATTACTAACGCTAGCTGTTGATATTGCCCCTGAGGACAGTACTAAGCGTAGCTGTTGATATTGCCCCTGAGGACAGTACTAACGCCAGCTGTTGATATTGCCCCTTAGGACAGTACTATCACAAGCTGTTGATATTGCCCTGTTTGACAGTACTAAAACTAGCTGTTGATATTGCCTCTGAGGACAGTAATAACGCTAGCTATTGATATGACCCCTGAGGACAATACTAACGCTACCTAGTACTGTACTACGCTTGTTGATAGGACAATACTATCACAAGCTGTGATAATGCCTCTAAGAACAATACAAAAATTAGCTGTTGATATTGCCGCTGAGGACAGTACAAAACCTAGCTGTTGATATTGCCCCTTAGAACAGTAATAACGCTAGCTGTTGATATGACCCCTGAGGACAGTACTAACGCTAGCTGTAGATATTGCCCCTTAGGTCATTACTAGCGTCAGCTGTTGATATTGCCGCTTAGGACAGTACTAACGTTAGCTGTGATATTGCCCTTGAGGACAGTACTAAACCTACTGTTGATATGACCCCTGAGATCAGAACTAACGCTAGCTGTTGACATTGCCCCTTAGGACATTACTAACGCAAGATGTTGATATGGCCCCTGAGGACATTCCTATCGTTAGCTGTTGAAATTTCCCAAGGGACAGTACTAAATCTAGCTGTTGATATGGCCCAAGAGGACAGTACTAACGCCAGCTTTTGATATTTCCCCTTAGGTTATTACTAACGCTAGCTGTTGATATTGCCCCTGAGG
The DNA here is from genome assembly GCA_037043455.1 of Cyrtodaria siliqua. Taxonomy (NCBI): domain Eukaryota; kingdom Metazoa; phylum Mollusca; class Bivalvia; order Adapedonta; family Hiatellidae; genus Cyrtodaria; species Cyrtodaria siliqua. The sequence goes on from JAWPHD010014603.1 coordinate 27,333, forward strand.
ACAGTACTAAGCGTAGCTGTTGATATGGCCCCTGAGGACAGTACTAACGCCAGCTGTTGATATTGCCCCTTAGGACAGTACTATCACAAGCTGTTGATATTGCCCTTAAAAACAGTACTAAAACTAGCTGTTGATATTGCCTCTGAGGACAGTAATAACGCTAGCTGTTGATATGACCCCTGAGGACAGTACTAACGCTACCTAGTACTGTACTACGCTTGTTGATAGGACAATACTATCACAAGCTGTGATAATGCCTCTAAGAACAATACAAAAATTAGCTGTTGATATTGCCGCTGAGGACAGTACTAAACCTAGCTGTTGATATATCCCCTGAGGACAGTACTAATGCTAGCTGTTGATATGACCCTTTAGGACTTTACTTAGCTGTTGATATTGCCCCTGAGGAGAGTACTAAACCTAGCTGTTGATATTGTCCCTAAGAACAGTAATAACGCTAGTTGTTGATATGGCACCTGAGGACATTACTATCGTTAGCTGTTGATGTTGCCCCAAGGGACAGTACTAAAACTAGCTGTTGATATGGCCCCAGAGGACAGTATTAACGCCAGCTGTTGATATTTCCCCTTAGGTAATTACTAACGCTAGCTGTTGATATTGCCCATGAGGACAGTACTAAGCGTAGCTGTTGATATTGCCCCTGAGGACAGTACTAACGCCAGCTGTTGATATTGCCCCTTAGGACAGTACTATCACAAGCTGTTGATATTGCCCTTAAAAACAGTACTAAAACTAGCTGTTGATATTGCCTCTGAGGACAGTAATAACGCTAGCTATTGATATGACCCCTGAGGACAGTACTAACGCTACCTAGTACTGTACTACGCTTGTTGATAGGACAATACTATCACAAGCTGTGATAATGCCTCTAAGAACAATACAAAAAATAGCTGTTGATATTGCCCCTGAGGACAGTACAAAACCTAATTGTTGATATTGCCCCTTAGAACAGTAATAACGCTAGCTGTTGATATGACCCCTGAGGACAGTACTAACGCTAGCTGTAGATATTGCCCCTTAGGTCATTACTAGCGTCAGCTGTTGATATTGCCGCTTAGGACAGTACTAACGTTAGCTGTGATATTGCCCTTGAGGACAGTACTAAACCTACTGTTGATATGACCCCTGATATCAGAACTAACGCTAGCTGTTGACATTGTCCCTTAGGACAATACTAACGCAAGCTGTTGATATGGCCCCTGAGGACATTACTATCGTTAGCTGTTGATATTGCCCAAGGGACAGTACTAAATCTAGCTGTTGATATGGTCCAAGATGACAGTACTAACGCCAGCTGTTGATATTTCCCCTTAGGTTATTACTAACGCTAGCTGTTGATATTGCCCCTGAGGACAGTACTAAGCGTAGCTGTTGATATGGCCCCTGAGGACAGTACTAACGCCAGCTGTTGATATTGCCTCTTAGGACAGTACTATCACAAGCTGTTGATATTGCCCTTAAAAACAGTACTAAAACTACTGTTGATATTGCCTCTGAGGACAGTAATAACGCTAGCTGTTGATATGCCCCCTGAGGACAGTACTAACGCTACCTAGTACTGTACTACGCTTGTTGATAGGACAATACTATCACAAGCTGTGATAATGCCTCTAAGAACAATACAAAAAATAGCTGTTGATATTGCCGCTTAGGACAGTACTAAACCTAGCTGTTGATTGCCCCTTAGAACAGTAATAACGCTAGCTGTTGATATGACCCCTGAGGACAGTACTAACGCTAGCTGTTGATTACGCCCCTTAGGTCATTACTAACGACATCTGTTTATATTGCCCCTTAGGACTATACTACGCTAGCTGTTGATATTGCCTCTGAGGACAGTCCTAAACCTAGTTGTTGGCTGTCGATATTGCCCCTTAGGACAGTATTTACGGTATCAGTTGATATTGCCCCTGAAGACAGTACTAACGCTACCTGTTGATATTGCGCATTAGTGCAGTACTAACGCTGGCTGTTGATATTGGCCTTGAGAACAGCTCTAACACTAGCTGTTGATATAGCCCATGAGGACAGTATTAGCGCTAGCTGTTAATATTGCCACTTAGAACAGTAATAACGCTAGCTGTTGATATTGCCCTTAAGGACAGTACTAACGCTAGGTGTTGATATTGCCATTTAGGACAGTATTAACGCTAGATTTTGATATTGCCCTTGTGGACAGTACTAAACCAAACTGTTGATATTGCCCCCGAGGACAGTTATAACTGTAATGTGTAGGTGTGTCGCCGTTTAGGCTGTTTAGTAGAAAGTTAAACTATTCAGTTTTAACATCATCATTTCACTGTTTGTACAAACTGTTAAACACATATATAACCGATGTCATGATGAGTCTTATTTTCAGCATTCGGTATTGTTCTTTATACGATGCTATAACATAATTAATAGTATTTATATACTCTACACGAGTTATTAATGGAATCATATAGACGCAACGGCACTAATAAAAGTTCAATGCGTTTTCCATTTGTTTGACAAGAACATTACTGTATAATGATATAGTGTCGACCACTGTGGAACCGTTTTTGAGCCAGACCAAATTACGCACACATTTGTTCCTAATTCGGTCGAATAAAGGACAAATTGTGTGTGTCACAATTCAGTTTGAATATGCATATAATTTTAAAGAGTCGTCGACTGAAACGAATTCGGGACACATCGTGTTCAAAACTATAACCTATTATGAATCTATATGTATACCGGTGAGTGATGAGAGGCAAATTATCACTATACGAGTAGTGTTGAGTATTTGCTTGATGGATACATAATAATCATGTATTTCATAACATATTTGCTACGAGTAAATGTATTGTTCACTAGCTTATACGCTTGATACATTAACATTAATGTCAGTGCGATCTCGCATTAGTGGTTAATTATACAGCTATATTATATATCTATATTATACACAATCCATTGCCAGTCTGTTGCTTGACCACTGCCACTGGGTTCACAGAACCGAAATTCTCGTAAGTGGATGCACTAATTGCATCTCATGGCAGGAGTGGGCATTATCACGATTATTAAATCTAGATAGCCACAGTTTTATTTATTTAGATAATCGAATTTATCTAGATAATCTAGAAAATATAGATAATTTATCTAGATAGTTTGCAGTTATCTAGATAAAACGTTAACAATATCTAGATAGTTATGTAGCTATCTAATGGCAGAAATATGCCACCATTCTGGTGATACTTAAATTACTCGTATATTTATAAAGTACAAATACAATTATACACTTGTGTCCTCCCTAATACGGTTGATGAGTACATATGCACCGGACTTGGACCACATGTGTCCCTAGTATGTTTTTCCCCAACCGAATTAGAGACACGTTTCCTTGATTCGACCGAATTACATTACGCGGCCTGAGTATTAACTTTCATACCCACCAACCCCGTCTCCAATAACTGAAAGCGGGGTTGGCAGGGAGACTTTCAGTTAGCGTCTGTAACACCCGCATGGTCATTATCAACATATGGCGTCTGCAATATACACAATGAACTTTCAACAACTGGCGTCTGTTACATCCACACTATCAAAAGTTGACGTCTCTTACATCCACTAGGACACTATCAACACATGTGTGTAACAACCACAGGGACACTTTCAACAGCTGGCATCTGTGACATTCACAGGGACACTATCAACGTATGGTGTCTGTAACATACAAGCGACACTATCAACACCTCTTGGCTGTAACATGCATAATTTATGTAATCTGTCAACATCTGTTGCCTGTAACATTTACAGGGACACTTTCAACAGCTACACATAGACAGGGACACTATCAACAGCTGTCACATGTAACCTCCCAATGGACACCACTAACGTATTTACATCCACAGGAACACTGTCAACAGCTAACATCTATACTGTCCTTATGCACACTATCAACAGCTAGTGTCATTACCATCCACATGGGCACTATCAACAGCTAGCGTCTTAACATCCATAGGGACACTTTCAACAGATAGCGTCTGTCTAATACTCGGGGACACTATCAAACACTAACGTATGTAACATCCATAGGGACACTGTTAACAACGTATGTAACATACGCAGGGACAATATCAACAGCTACGCTGTAATATCCAAAGGGACACTACCTGTACTGTCCTTATAGGCACGCACTGTCAACAGCTAGCTTCTTAACAACCCCAGGGACAACAGCGAGCGTAAATACTATCCTCAGGTGCAAAATCAACAGCTAGCGTTAGCAGTCTTAATAAAGAATACAAACAGTGTAAGTACTCTCCTCATGGACAATATCAACAGCCAACGTTAGTACTGCCTTCAGATGCAATCTCAATAGCTAGCGTTAGTATTGTCCTCATGGGCAATATCAGCAGCCAGTGTTAGTACTATTCTAATGGACAATATTAACAGCCAACGTTAGTACTGCCTTCAGATGGATTCTCAATAGCTAGCGTTAGTATTGTCCTCAGGGGCAATATCAATAGCCAGCGTTAGTACTGTCCTAATGGAATATATTACCAGCCAGCGTTAGTAATGTCCTAAGGGGCCATATTAACAGATAGCGTAAATACTGACCTCAGGGGAAATATCAACATCCAGCGTTTAAACATCCATAGGGATATTATCAACATCTAGCGATAGTACTATCCTCAGAGGCAATATCAACAGGTAGCGTTATTCCTGTCCTCAGTGGTAATGTCAGCAGCTAGCGGTAGTTATGTCCTCAGAGGCATTATCAACAGCTAGCGTTAGTACTGTCCCTCGGGGGGCAATATCAACAGCCAGAGTTAGTACTGTCTTAAGGGACAATATCAACAGCTAGCGTTAGTACACCCCTCAGGGGAATATCAACAGCTAGCGCTAGTTCTGTACTCAGGGGCCATATCAACAGCTAGGTTTAGTACAGTCCTCAGGGGCAATATCAATAGCTAGCGTTAGTAATGTCCTATGGGGCTATGTCAACAGCTAGCGTTAGTGCTGTCACCAGGGGCTATATCAACATCTAGCGTAAATACTGTTCTAAGGGACAATATCAACAGCTAGGTTTATACTTACTTTTAGTACTATCCTAAAGGGCAATATCAGCTAGCGTTAGTACTGTCTGAGGCCATATCAACAGCGAGTTTTAGTACTGTTCTTGGGGCAATATAAAAAGGTAGCAATAGTACTATCCTAAGGGGCAATATGAACGGCTGGCGTTAGTACTGCCCTCAGGGGCAATATCAATACTAGCTAGCGTTAGTAATGTCCTCTTGGGCCATATCAAAAGCTAGCGTTAGTATTGTCCCCAGGGGCCATATCAACTGTCCTAATGGGCGATATCAACAGCTGGCGTTAGTAATGTCCTAAGGGCAATATCAGGAGCTAGCATTAGCTCTTTGGGGAAAAAATCAACAGCTAGCGTTATAACTGTTCTAAGAGGCAATAACAACAGCTAGTTTCAGTACTATCTTATGGGGCAATATCAACAGCTGACATTAGTACTGTCCTCTGGGGCCAAAACAAAACTAGTTTAGTACTGTCCCTAGGGGCAATATCAACAGCTGGCGTTAGTACTGTCCTCAGGGACCGTATCAACAGCTAGCGTTATTTGTGTTCTTAGGGGCAATATCAACGACTAGGTTTAGTACTATCCTAAGGGTTAATATAAAAGCTGGCGTTAGTACTGTCCTCAGGGGCCATATCAACAGCTGGCGTTATTACTGTTCTAATGGGCAATATTAAACGGTTATGTTTAGTACTATCCTAAGAGGCAATATCAACAGCTGACCTTAGAACTGTCGCCTGGGGCCATATCAACAGCTAGTTTAGTACTGTCCTTCGGACAGTATCAGCAGCTAGCGATAGTACTGTCCTAAGGGGTACTATCAACAGCTGGCGTTAGTACTGTCCTCAGGGGCCATATCAACAGCTAGGTTTAGTACTGTCCTCAGGGGGCAATATCAACAGCTAGAGTTAGTACTTTCTTAAGGGACAATTTCAACAGGTAGCGTTAGTACTGTCCTCTGGGGCCATAATAGTTTTAGTACTGTCTCTAGGGGCAATATCAACAGCTAGAGATAGTACTGTCTTCAGGGGCCATATCAAGAGCTAGCGTTATTACTGTTCTTAGGGGCAATATCAACAGCTACGTTTAGTACTCTCCTTAGGGGCAATATCAACAGCTTAGTAATGTCCTAAGGGGCAATATCAACAGCTAGAATTAGCACTGTCCTCAGGGTCCATATCAACAGCTAGCGTTATTACTGTTTTAAGGGGCAATATGAACAGCTAGAATTAGTACAGTCCTCTGGGGCCATATCAACAGCTAGTTTTAGTACTGTTCTCAGGGCCAATATCAACAGCTAGCGTTATTACTGTTCTTAGGGGCAATATCAACAGCTACGTTTAGTACTCTCCTTAGGGGCAATATCAACAGCTTAGTAATGTCCTAAGGGGCAATATAAACAGCTAGCGTTAGTATTGTCCTAAGGGGCAATATCGACAGCCAGCATGTGTACTGTCCTCAAGGTCAATATCAACAGCCTACGTTAGTATGGTCTTCAGTGGCAATATCAACAGCCAGCGTTAGTACTTTCCTGAAGTTCAATATCAACAGTTAACGTTAGTACTGTCCTAAGGTGCAATATTAACAGCTAACGTAAGTAATGTCCTCAGGGGCACTATCAAACTCTAGCATTAGAGAAATATCCTCAGGTGCAATATCAACAGCTAGTCAGTAACATGCACAGGTATCAACAGCTAGCATCTGTACTGTCCATATGGACACTATCAACAGCTAGTGTCTTTAACATCAACATGATCACAATCAACAGATAGCGTTTTAACATTCATATGGATACTATCAACAACCAGCGTTAGTACTGTCCTCAGAGAAAGCATCAACAGGTAACATTAGTACTGTCCTCAAAGACAATATCAACAGCCAGCGTAAGTACTATCCACATGGGCAATATCAACAGCCAACGTTAGTACTGTCCTTAGGGACAATATCAACAGCCAACGTTAGCACTGTCCTAGCGGGCCATATCAAAAGTATCAACAGCCAAAGTTAGTACTGTCCACAGGGTCCAAATCAATAACCAGAGTTAGTAACGATCACCATCCAAGCAAAGGGCGGAGAACTTTAATTGTTACATTTACATCACTTCCTAATGAACTATAATTATGCACTAGATGTTGAAACCTAAATTATAGCTTAATCTTTGGAAGACAAAATATTCTATTTTGGCATAATTGTGTCTTAGATAGTGCATCTTTTTGGACGCATGTATTTCATCTATGACCTTGACCTATTTTTTGGAGCTGATTTTTTTTAATAGGATGGTATTTTGTTTTTAAACAAAATTAATGCACTTAAATGTCGTCACAGCAAGCTGCAAACTCCATTGTTTTTAGTTACTAAAATGCTTACAAACTTTCATTTAAGCATCATTGACCTTTTTAATTTGAAGTCCTGCCCCCGTTAGGCGAGACATGTGAATCCACGGATTTCTTGTTTCTGATTTGTTTTTCTTTTTTTCGTTTTCTTTTTAACGTTTCTTTCTTTGAACCTGTGTATTGAAAATAACAATTTCTTCCAGTCATATTGTTGTGGTGGATGAGTGGTTAATATACTTGTTCATACTTGCCTCTCGTCCCAGAGGTCACAGGTTCGATTTCCTCGTGTAAGATAAGCCTACTATAACAGTATGCCATCCTCCGAAGGTGGTGTGTAAAGTCATGGGTCCGTGTGGGAGAGCTATACATGTGGTAATCGGTTATTCGTAAACAGAGCTGCACTAAATAAATGAAATTGCGTGTAGATAGTGGCAAAATATAAGAAATATATACATCTAAATGTGTATTTTACGGTGTTCCGTTAGGGCCATCTTACCATCGCGTATGGACCTTTACAAGTCAATGCGCGAGGTACGATGGGATGGTACGAAGGTGCGATGGCGATGGTACGATGACGCGATGGTACGACGGCGATGGTACGATGGCGATGATACGATGGTCGCGCTTTTTAACGGTTTTAATACACAAACACAAAATACACAAACACAAATATCTTGTCTAACTTTAATTCTGCTTTCTGAACTTGAATATCTTACGAGATCCCAAAGTTCGAAAGTTGCCGTAGTGAGTTCAAATTATCTCCCTTTAAAATATTTACTAAATTCACAGTATCCCCAAGATCCGGCACCTCTTATTGTCACGGTCTTAATAGAGCTGTGTGTGGTTGAATGCTTAAATGTGATCCCACACATATGAACTATACTTGCATGTATGTATGCGTGTATATGCTAATTGTGTCTCCAGACGAGTGTGTTAGGATGCAGAGATACAGTTTAGCAGCGTGTGTAGCAGCTATAATTTTTAGGAAGTGAATGCATACGTTTGATTTCTGTGTCTCTCGTCATAGCTAGGCGCCCTGTCGTAGTTCGTCCGAAGGTTGTCAGTCCTTGGTAGTTCGCAAATATGTCTCCCTATATATACTTCTGCTTTGTGAACGTGAATCTCTTACGAGATCCCGAATTTCGAAAGTCGCCGTAGTGAGTTCAAATTATCTCCCTTTATATATACATATATTAATATTGGAATCTCCTCAAGATCAGATCCATCTCCAATTTCTATAATCTATAAACTGTACATTTATGTATCTATTACCTTTAATATATAGTGGAATCTCCTCTGAGTCAGGTTGTATAAAACCACTCATCTCTGGAATTCTGTAATCTGTACATTTATTCCAATATATATCAAAGGTATAGAAACATAAATGTACAGATTATAGATCCTGGAGATGGGTGGTTTTATATAACCCGCTCTGAAGAGAGACCGCTATATATTCATACATATATACATTATATATACTGGAGTTGTTAGGTTTTATATAACCTGCCTCTAAGGAGAGTCCGATATATATCAGGCGTATATATAATATATAAATGTATAGATTATATACATCGAAGTTGTCAGGTTTTATATAACCTGGCTCTGAGGAGATTCCGATGTATATCAGGAGTATAGATGCATAAATATATATAGTATAGACCCTGGAGGTGGATGGTTTTATATAACCTGACTCTGATAAGAGTCCTATATATATCAGGAGTATAGATACATAAATGTATAGATAATAAAAACACGGGAGTTGTTAGGTTTTATGTAACCTTACTCTGAGAAGAGTCCGATATATATCAGGAGTATATATATATAAATGTATAGATTATAGACACTGGAGATGTTAGGTTTTATGTAACTTGACTCTGAGAATAGTCAGATATATATATCAGTATATATGTATAACTGTATTGATTATAGACCCAGGAGGTGGATGGTTTTTATATAACATGACTCTGAGGAGAGTCCGATATATGTGTCAGGATTATAGATATATACATGTATATATTATAAACACTGGATATGTTAGGTTTTATGTAACCTGATTCTGAGAATAGTCAGATATATATCGGTATATATGTATAACTGTATAGATTATAGACCCAGGAGGTGGATGCTTTTTATATAACCTGACTCTGAAGAGAGTCTGATATACATGTATATCAGGAGTATAGATATACAAATATACAAATGTATAGATTATAGATGTTAAGTTTTATGTAACCGGACTATGCGGTGAGTCCGATATATATAATGAGTATAGATATATAAATGAATGTATAGATTATAGATCCTGAAGATGTATAGTTTGATAAAACCTGACTATGATAGATATATCAATGTATAGATTATAGATCCTGGAGATGTATAGTTTGATATAATCTGACTCTGATAAGAGTCCTATATATATGAGGAGTATAGATACATAAATGTATAGATTATAGACACTGGAGTTGTAAGGTTTTGTGTAAAGAAATATAAAAACAGATAAACAAGAAGGCAAAAGTAATAATCAATGCAAACGACATCACAAACACAAAAAGGTTGAAAATAAGGCTACCGCATTGGAACGGTCAGTGGCAAAGTAGGCCACTGGGGGTTTAAACCGGTTCTAGGGTGCACCAAACCTCACACTTAACCTACTGTCATCCCATTAAAACAGGACAGTGTAAATAAAGAAATACCTGCCATGATCTAATCTCTAGCCAACAAGACAGCATCAATAGGCAATATAAGCAAAACACAAATATGCTCGTGTAAATATAATTAAAAAAAAAATAGCCTAGAAAGCCACATTGAAGGTACTCAATGACTTGGCAGAAGCCAGAGCAACAAGAGAATAAACCATTAAGGGCACGACAAGAAAGATCATAGACAAACATCAAACGACACTGTCCCAATGGGCTTTAGGTAGGCGTCATCATAGGGTCCACAACCTGTCCGGTCATCGTACAATTAAAGAGGAAAGCATAGTGGTGAACTGTAAAAGGGTCCACCACCAAGCATGGAGTACGTTGCAAAATGATAAGAGTCATAACCTCTTTTGATAAACTTTTTAACAAGTTTAACAAAGATAGAATGAAAGTGATCATGACCAGGAATCTTTCGAAGTTTGTAAATCACATCACCATTGAAGTCAGGTTGTGATAGTCCTTGTCGCAGAAGAGTCCTTAAATTACTTTTATATTTGGAAAGAAGATCAGGGTTACGATATTACAATTTTGCAAAGGTTTTACGAAGTTTATGGTAACGATAACCCTGATTGAGTAGCTTTTTAGTTATACAAAGATTACGAATATTAAAGTCCTCAACTCGAGTACAAGTTCTTGAAAAACGAATAAGTTGAGATACATGCTCGGGGAACATCCCCATCCAAGTGGGGATACTTAACAATGTCAAAATTAAATCATCTCTCTTGTCATATATTTTGCTAATTATTTCACCATTTTCAATCGAGAGATCTAAATCAAGAAAAGAACCGTTATTATCAGATATATTAGCTTTGTTAAGCTGAAGTTCTTTAGGAAAACTATTATTAACCATAGTTGGAAAGAAAGGGTTGTCAATGTTCAATATGTCATCCAGATACAGAGAGGTGTCATTAAAGGCTTCAATAACATCTGCCTGGATATCTGGTGAAAGACTCAACAAGAAATCTCTTTCATTGCAAAATAATAACAAATCTGCGACAAGTGGTGCACAGTTCGTACCCATCGGGATACCAACAATTTGTCTATAAACGGTGGTTCTATACCTGACGAAAATATTATCTAATAGGAAGATGAGTGCTTCACAAACTTCATAGCAAGTCCACATAGTATAATTGTCTAAACTGCCGTTAGTAAAAAACGCTTTAATATTATTACAGGCCAAAAATGTAGTATTTTCTCTAGCGAATGTTTTTTGAATAAGAGAAATTAGCTTGTCTTTAATAAGGTGATGTGGTAAGGTTGTATATAGTGTAGAGAAGTCATAAGTGCTTATTGATGAAACTTGACCTTTATTGAACATTTGATCAAGAACATATCCTAAAGCTTCTTAGCAATATCTTAACTTAAGTCAAATTTTATCATTTTTTTAAACACCATTTTCTATAGATTAAAGACGTTCCTTAATATTGATAATAACGTTATGGATAAATAAAACCTACGGCTATATATTTATATTAAAATAGATGGTTTGCAGTGCCCCTGAGAAGTTATTAAGGATACTTAAAAATATGTACAAATCTTAAATTTTGACTTAAGTAATATTTTCCATTTAAGTTGCTTTATGAATACGGGCCCAGGAGTATAGATATATATGTATTTTTTATAGTCCATAGGCAAGGAGGTTGGCAGGTACCAACTCTGGTCGCAAATTTTAGTGAGTTTTTTTGAAATCTATGATACCTAACAAAATATATTCACCCTGACAGACTTCTGAGAGCGGCAGCTTATGTCCTGATTTTGGGCATAACTGTGAAAAATTAAACAAATATCGCTGAAAACTGGAGATTATTTAAAAAAAATATCATAAAGATGCATTTTAAAGCATGTTTGTGATATTAAATTATTTTATTGATTGCTTCATTTTTTGTACAAGTTTTTGGGCAAAAACTTTGGATTTTTATCAAAAAAATCAATAAAACCTGGAATAATTTTATATATAAAAAAAATAATTAGACTGCTGTATTTATGAAAACTATTTATGTTTTGATATTAAATATAACGAGTCTTCTTACAACTTTTCACCAGTTATTTTGTAGGATCTTTATTTCGAACACAATTTTGTGTCAAAATGTCCAACGATAACTAATATTGCTGAAAACTGAAGTTCATTTTGCAAAAATCATAATATGTTATTTGACGAAGAATGCTTTTATTATTAATTTGTTTCAAAGTAGTTGGCTTACAATAAGTTCAAGTTTCATAGGCATGTCTTTAACTGTGTCACAAAATCAAGCGAAAAACTTTCATTCTGTGGAAAAATCTCGGAAAACTGAATTCTTTCCAGAGGAAAAAAACATGCTGTATAGAAGTTGATATATATGTTATGCGCAAAATGAGAATATGAACAATTCCGGAATTGCTCTGCTCAAAGTCAGAATTTTTAAAATGCGCGGCATTATCGGAATTCTCAAAATGCGCGGTTCAATTTCGGAATCTGGACAAAGTAGGAAATTTTGGTTCTAGTTGTTTATTATAATACTGATAGCAAAAGCCTTTATTAATGCTAAAAGAACTTTCACTACCGCTCATGAACAGTCTCAATCAAACTGCAATATTTCATATGTGTCGTGCTCGGCCGTTTCCAAAGGTCCATTAGCATACTGTTTTTATAGCACAGTATGTGCTTGTGCAGTGTGGCGGCAGTAAAACGTCTCCCCGCGCTTGCAATCAGTACTGTTATTCATTCGATCTTTGCAGATCGCTGAGCCCGATACTTATATTTAGTTATCGATGGTACATTTTCAATTTCGTTTGTTTTCTTTCTTAATTTTTGATTCGGTGGTTCCACTACTCCGGCAGATAAAAATCTCTGGGTATTGTTTAACCACTCATAGAATATGTTGTCTGCGTTTTGATACGCAGGCTTCATAACCGCTGCTCCCAACTAAATTCCATTATGTTTATTTCGCTCTTCGGGGCATTTAATTTTATTAGATACTGGGATCATACGTCGTACGACATGGAGATGCAGTACACTCCATGTCCACCGCCATTTGTATGCCTTCTTCGGGATGGTTACAATTTTGTACTATTTATTTTATGAATATTGAGTTCTGCTCAATCCGGGGCTAGAGGGCGTGAGCGGTAGCTAGCATATTTCACTACCGCTCCTGAACAGTCTCAACCAAACCGAGACTGCAATATTTCGTATGTGTCGTGCTCTGCCGTTTCCAAAGGTCCATTATCATACTCTTTTTTGTGGCTCAAACCTAAAATAAAAGCAATAACGTATTGTGAAAGTGCAAGTATACGCGTGATGCAACGTTCGTTTATCTCCTCATTTTCAAATGTATATTAATATCCATTATTTATTAAGTATCATTCAAATATGCAAGTGTCATTACTAGCAATACCATAAGCTGTTAATTTATTCTCATACGATGTGTGTAAATTTTAGTACATTTGGCAGATGGACAGGTGTTCTGGCCAATAAGACAAAATGAAATTTAATATATTTATATAGCTAATATTATTAATGAATATGATTAAAACATGCAAATGCAATTATTATTAGTAGTGGCATAACACCTGATGCATTTATTGAGCAACTGGCAGATGTTCAATATTTGACTTATTTTGTATATACAAGTACATACGAAGGAATATGGCACACAAACCAGGGTGCAATGTTTGTATAAAGAAATTATAGGAAAATCTCTAAAATATATTATATATGGAATGCCGAATTTGACCCGTTATTAGAAATATTATTGTCTGCGTTGCGTTTGTTTTAGCCAGATTGCGTAGCAATTCCAGGCTAATAATTTGGCGATTTCCGTCAGTCCGTCCTTCTATCTGTCTGTCTGTCTGTCCGTCCGTCTGTCCGTTCGTATGTTCGTATGTTCGTCTACAAGTTTTGGTTAAAGATTTTGTTTTTTCTCCTTTCTAAAAAAACGAATTGTCGGAAAGCTTTGAAACTTGGCACACATGCTCGTTGTCATTACAAACTGGGATATGGCAAGAACCATAACGCTGACATGTATTTCAATTGAATTATCCCGCTATCGATTAACTCCTTGCGCAATTCCGGAATCGTCCATATTCTCACATTGCGTATAACAAATACACTTAACAAAATTCCTAATTACTCAATTTTGTATCTGAACTAATTTTCTTATTTTAAATATAATTTGTTTAAATTGTTCCATATTTTGAGAGTTTTCCTGCTTTTATATGAAAACATGGTAAAACACATCAGGGCTCAAATTTAAGATGGAATCGAAGCCCGATTATTAAGATACAAACTGCTTAACACTGGAGGAAATACTATTAAAAAAACATTTGACCCATTTACTGCAGATGTTCCTAATAAAATGAAACATGGTTAATCCTAAATCACCTCCTTTTAACTGAATACCATTTGAAATCCAAGTAATTAATTGTATTACACCAATAATGTATTTAAACCTATGGTAGAATGATGAAGACAAATTAAAAATTATTATTTTTATTTAATTATATGTAAGCAGTTTAAAAGTCAAAACGATATTATATTAATAAATTGAGATGCTTTTAATGCCCTTCAAGATTACCGTTTGTCCTTTTAACAAAACATTGTGAACGAGCCAATTGTCAAGCTATTGTCTTGATAAGATGCTTGGACGCCACACAGGATATTAAGTCTCTCACAAGCAGGTTATGAGTGGTAACAAACTGAAGATGGCGAATTCAAAATAGATCGGATGGATAGTCATGCAGCTTCTGGTGCCGTTTTAGATTTACATTCTTGCAAGCGTACACGACAATGTAAGCTACCGAGCTGTGATTGCTTTGCAAATGGCATGATGTGTACAGTCACGTGCAAACACATTACACGTGATAATCAAGCAAGCAATGATGATTCTGATGACATATGGATGTTGATGACTTTGAAATGGAAGATCATGACGACTAAAGTGAAGCGGCAGTAACTTGTTTGTGTATTTCAATACTATTTACAACTTGTGAATTATACTAATCTTTTGTGGAAACCCCCGAATAAGCCATAGTCAATATTATGACTAGCATCACTCATCCGATTTCTAAGTTAAGGCTAACATCATACTAATCATGTGGAACTATTGACAACTATGTGTACTAATTATAAACAAATGACCAGCTATGATGTATGTATGAAGAAATTATGTAAGTAGTGAATACTTTTGATTGTATCACAGACTCGTATTAATAATTGTATAGCAAGTTAAATATTTGTATGTTATATAATTAATGAAATATTGTCTTTTGTTTGATTGTTTTAAATGCCAGTCACTTCTGAATAATGTTGACATGGTACAAAAACAAAACATGTATTAAATGAAGCATTGTACAGATATTGACAGGATGACGGTTTTTGAACAATAACAGACATGAATGAAGTACTATAATTTAAAAAGATGTGTTTTCCCTTTACGTTTGACCTTGTACATTAATTATCAAAATAAATATGTTCAACAATGATAGTAAAACATTTTATTGGTGGTGGTATCAAAATTGGATATTTTGAAAAAACGGAGTGGCACTAAATATTGGCTGTTTTCATGACATAAGCTGCTAAACCTAGAAGTCTATTAGTGTTAAATAGTATCAAGGGATCTCACCAGTATCAAAAATCATAATAAGAATTTGCCACCAAGGGTGGTACCGATTGATAACATTTCGGGATCGGGCCCATTATAGACCCTGGAGATGTTAGGTTTTATGTAAAAGAAGAGTATGATAATGGACCTTTGGAAACGGCCGAGCACGACACATACGAAATATTGCAGTCTCGGTTTGATTGAGACTGTTCATGAGTGGTAGTGAAATATGCTATCTACCGCTCACGCCCTCTAGCCCCGGGTTGAGCAGAACTAAATATTAATAAAATCAACAGCACAAAATTTTAACCATCCCGAAGATGGCATGCATATGGCGGTGGACAACTTCACTCTGCGGAGAGTCCGATGTATATAAGGAGTATAGATATATAAATGTATAGATTATAAACACCGGAGTTGTAAGGTTTTATGTAACCTCGTTCTGAGAAGAGTCCGATATATCAGGAGTATAGATATATAAATGTATAGATTATAGACCCTAGAGATGTTAGGTTTTATGTAACCGAACTCTGCGGAGAGTCCGATGTATATCAGGAGTATAGATATATAAATGTATAGATTATAGACCCTGGAGATGTTAGGTTTTATGTAACCGAACTCTGCGGAGAGTCCGATGTATATCAGGAGTATAGATATATAAATGTATAGATTATAGACCCTGGAGATGTTAGGTTTTATGTAACCGAACTCTGCGGAGAGTCCGATGTATATAAGGAGTATAGATATATAAATGTATAGATTATAGACCCTGGAGATGTTAGGTTTTATGTAACCGAACTCTGCGGAGAGTCCGATGTATATAAGGAGTATAGATATATAAATGTATAGATTATAGACCCTGGAGATGTTAGGTTTTATGTAACCGAACTCTGCGGAGAGTCCGATGTATATAAGGAGTATAGATATATAAATGTATAGATTATAGACCCTGGAGATGTTAGGTGTTATGTAACCGAACTCTGCGGAGAGTCCGATGTATATAAGGAGTATAGATATATAAATGTATAGATTATAGACCCTGGAGATGTTAGGTTTTATGTAACCGAACTCTGCGGAGAGTCCGATGTATATAAAGAGTATAGATATATAAATGTAAAGATTATAGACACCGGAGTTGTAAGGTTTTATGTAACCTCACTCTGAGAAGAGTCCGATATATATCAGGAGTATAGATATATAAATGTATAGATTATAGACCCTGGAGATGTTAGGTTTTATGTAACCGAACTCTGCGGAGAGTCCGATGTATATAAGGAGTATAGCTATATAAATGTATAGATTATAGACCCTGGAGATGTTAGGTTTTATGTAACCGAACTCTGCGGAGAGTCCGATGTATATAAGGAGTATAGATATATAAATGTATAGATTATAGACCCTGGAGATGTTAGGTTTTATGTAACCGAACTCTGCGGAGAGTCCGATGTATATAAGGAGTATAGATATATAAATTTATAGATTATAGACCCTGGAGATGTTAGGTTTTATGTAACCGAACTCTGCGGAGAGTCCGATGTATATAAGGAGTATAGATATATAAATGTATAGATTATAGACCCTGGAGATGTTAGGTTTTATGTAACCTCACTCTGAGAAGAGTCCGATGTATATAAGGAGTATAGATATATAAATGTATAGATTATAGACCCTGGAGATGTTAGGTTTTATGTAACCTCACTCTGAGAAGAGTCCGATGTATATAAGGAGTATAGATATATAAATGTATAGATTATAGACCCTGGAGATGTTAGGTTTTATGTAACCGAACTCTGCGGAGAGTCCGATGTATATAAGGAGTATAGATATATAAATGTATAGATTATAGACCCTGGAGATGTTAGGTTTTATGTAACCGAACTCTGCGGAGAGTCCGATGTATATAAGGAGTATAGATATATAAATGTATAGATTATAGACACCGGAGTTGTAAGGTTTTATGTAACCTCACTCTGAGAAGAGTCCGATATATATCAGGAGTATAGATATATAAATGTATAGATTATAGACACCGGAGTTGTAAGGTTTTATGTAACCTCACTCTGAGAAGAGTCCGATATATATCAGGAGTATAGATATATAAATGTATAGATTATAGACACCGGAGTTGTAAGGTTTTATGTAACCTCACTCTGAGAAGAGTCCGATATATATCAGGAGTATAGATATATAAATGTATAGATTATAGACACCGGAGTTGTAAGGTTTTATGTAACCTCACTCTGAGAAGAGTCCGATATATATCAGGAGTATAGATATATAAATGTATAGATTATAGACACCGGAGTTGTAAGGTTTTATGTAACCTCACTCTGAGAAGAGTCCGATATATATCAGGAGTATAGATATATAAATGTATAGATTATAGACACCGGAGTTGTAAGGTTTTATGTAACCTCACTCTGAGAAGAGTCCGATATATATCAGGAGTATAGATATATAAATGTATAGATTATAGACACCGGAGTTGTAAGGTTTTATGTAACCTCACTCTGAGAAGAGTCCGATATATATCAGGAGTATAGATATATAAATGTATAGATTATAGACACCGGAGTTGTAAGGTTTTATGTAACCTCACTCTGAGAAGAGTCCGATATATATCAGGAGTATAGATATATAAATGTATAGATTATAGACACCGGAGTTGTAAGGTTTTATGTAACCTCACTTTGAGAAGAGTCCGATATATATCAGGAGTATAGATATATAAATGTAAAGATTATAGACACCGGAGTTGTAAGGTTTTATGTAACCTCACTGTGAGAAGAGTCCGATATATATCAGGAGTATAGATATATAAATGTATAGATTATAGACACCGGAGTTGTAAGGTTTTATGTAACCTCACCCTGAGAAGAGTCCGATATATATCAGGAGTATAGATATATAAATGTATAGATTATAGACACCGGAGTTGTAAGGTTTTATGAGAATAGTCCGATATATATCAGGAGTATAGATATATAAATGTATATATTATAGACACCGGAGTTGTAAGGTTTTATGTAACCTCACTCTGAGAAGAGTCCGATATATATCAGGAGTATAGATATATAAATGTATAGATTATTGACACCTGAGTTTTAAGGTTTTACGTAACCTCACTCTGAGAAGAGTCCGATATATATCAGGAGTATAGATATATAAATGTATAGATTATAGACACCGGAGTTGTAAGGTTTTATGTAACCTCACTCTGAGAAGAGTCCGATATATATCAGGAGTATAGATATATAAATGTATAGATTATAGACACCGGAGTTGTAAGGTTTTATGTAACCTCACTCTGAGAAGAGTCCGAAATATATCAGGAGTATAGATATATAAATGTATAGATTATAGACACCGGAGTTGTAAGGTTTTATGTAACCTCAATCTGAGAAGAGTCCGATATATATCAGGAGTATAGATATATAAATGTATAGATTATAGACACCGGAGTTGTAAGGTTTTATGTAACCTCACTCTGAGAAGAGTCCGATATATATCAGGAGTATAGATATATAAATGTATAGCTTATAGACACCGGAGTTGTAAGGTTTTATGTAACCTCACTCTGAGAAGAGTCCGATATATATCAGGAGTATAGATATATAAATGTATAGATTATAGACACCGGAGTTGTAAGGTTTTATGTAACCTCACTTTGAGAAGAGTCCGATATATATCAGGAGTATAGATATATAAATGTAAAGATTATAGACACCGGAGTTGTAAGGTTTTATGTAACCTCACTATGAGAAGAGTCCGATATATATCAGGAGTATAGATATATAAATGTATAGATTATAGACACCGGAGTTGTAAGGTTTTATGTAACCTCACCCTGAGAAGAGTCCGATATATATCAGGAGTATAGATATATAAATGTATAGATTATAGACACCGGAGTTGTAAGGTTTTATGTAACCTCACTCTGAGAAGAGTCCGATATATATCAGGAGTATAGATATATAAATGTATAGATTATAGACACCGGAGTTGTAAGGTTTTATGTAACCTCACTCTGAGAAGAGTCCGATATATATCAGGAGTATAGATATATAAATGTATAGCTTATAGACACTGGTGTTGTAAGGTTTTATCTAACCTGACTCTGAGAAGAGTCCGATATATATCAGGAGTATAGAGATATAAATGTATTGATTATAGACCACATATAATGAGTATATATATATATATATATAAATTTATAGATGATGTTGGGTTTTATACAAACTGACTCTGAGGAGAGTCCGATATCTATCAGGCGTATAGATACATGTATATAGTATAGACACTGGAGATGCTAAGTTTTATATAACCTGACTCTGATGAGAGTCCGATAAATATCAGGGGTATAGATGCATACATGTATAGATTAAAGACCCTGGAGTCTGATGGGATTATATAACTTGACTATGAGAAGAGACCGATATATATCAGGAGTATAGATGCATAAATGTATAGATTATAGACAATGGCGATGTTAGGTTTTATATAACCTGACTGAGGAGAGTATACATATATGGGGAGTATAGGTCCATAAATATGTAGATTATAGATCCAAGAGATAGATGACTTTATATAATCTGACTCTGAGTAGTGGCCATTTTATATCAAAGGTTTGTTAATGCACATACATTTGCATATGTTAAAAAAGGGCATAGCTGGTTCAAAATATGTTTCAGCGTTACATGAATTGTGTGTGGCATATTTTTCATTGATACCGAATACATGTGTTTCATTCAAATATGTGCAGTGGTTAAAAATATATTAGGTTACTACGCATTTTTTCCAAGTAAAAAAGGGGCATAACATGTGCCAAAATATGTTGCAGAGTTATGTGACTTGCGCATGTCATGTTATTTATTGATCCGAACACATATGTGACGTTTCATTCCAAACGGTCCAGTGGTTAAACAGGTTATTAGGCTACATATACTCATATTTAACACAATTTGACTAAGTATAAAAAGGGCCATAACTTTGTCAAAATAGGCTGCAGATGTATGTAGCTTGTGCGTGGCATGTGATCTATTTATCCCAAATACATGTATGAAGTTTCATTGCAATATGTCAAGCAGTTTTTGAGATATGAGCTTACTGCTAATTATACTAATTCCCAACATGAAAAAAACACAAACGCCGTGTTGCAATATCAATCAGCTCCGCCCATTTTATGCTCCATCCGTTACTATGAGGAGAGTCAAGAAGAATATTACTATGAAGGGAGTCAACGAACGCTTACCGAGCTTCGTCGGGACGATATTGAAAGAGAGATATTTTCAATTCAAAATAAGGCCTCAATGTTTATGGTGTTCATCAAACGACAACTGGGTGTTATCTAAAATAAGATTAGGCCGACGCTGTTCAATGTCAGTTTACTGGCGTTTAACTCAACTAACCATGTTTTAGACCAATTTGAAACAATGTTTAAATCATGGTTTAGAATACCCTCCATATCAACAATTATTGTATACTTTCATATTGTCCCGTTTAGTTTGCATTGAGCTAAGTGTGCAATATTCTACGATATTGCACACATTGATATTGCACGGGAACTTTTTCTCGTGCTTGCTAAGAGCCGCGAAATAGAAATAAGGAACTACTTTCAAATAAAATAACGGAATCCTTTCTATAGTGTCAACAACAAAATACGTGTTTTTATTGTTCAACCTTTTATGGCAGAAATTGATAAAATAATTGAAATGGTCACTCACCGACTGTTTTTAACGTTATCGAAAGGCAAACAAACTTTAGAAAATCGCTTGTTGTTTTCAATGACGTCATCCGACGTCTACGTCGTTTTGGCGCAAAATAATCATCCACACAAAATGAAACTGAATGACAAGACAGGAATTCCATCAAAAGCTATAAAAATAACACAAATACAAGGAAAAGTAATAGTCATACAATTAACATTGTTCGAAAACAATATGAAAGTATACAATAAAAAGGTTATTGAATTTGTATGGCTAAATATTACTTGGAACTCGTTGTTTTGGCGCAGGACGACTCGCAAACTCGCAAGCTCGTCGTCCTTTGCCAATACAACTCGTTCCAAGTAATATTTATCCATACATATTCAATAACCTATATTATTGAAGTGGATGCTGACAAAGAACTATCATCGGCAAACAAACGAGCTATGCTTAACATATTTTCGGATATATCATTAACATATAATAAAAACAAAAGGGGTCCGAGTACAGAGCCTTGAGGAACGCCCGCGGTTATGTTTTTAGTTTCAGAATACGCGTTTCCGACAAATACTTATTGCCTTCTATTATTACGATAACTTTCAATCCAAGAAAGTAATTTATCATGAATTCAATCTTGCTTAAGTTTAAATAAAAATCGCTTTATGCCATACCCTATCAAAAGCTCTAGAGATATCGAATACAATACACGTTTATTGTTTGGCGTTAAAAGCTTGACATATATTATGATATATATCGATAAGTTGAAGAATTGTCGAATGGCCTGTGAGAAAACCAGATTGATTTTTGAAAAATAGATTATTAATATGTAAATGGTTATAAATAAACTTATAAACGACCCGTTCAAAAACTTTCCCTGCTCAACTTAGCAGCGTCAGATCGGTCTATAATTAGTGGAAATATATGTAAGACCTCTTTTGAAAAGTGGCATTACGTTTGCAAATTTCCAAATTTCCGGAAAATAATATTCGTTCAACGATCAATTATATAAAATACAAAGAGGTTTGCTTATTACTTACTACATGTGGCTACTATTTACATAGCAAGAATGGTAGTCATCTTAACATTGTGACTGAACTTTAAAAGTTCCCAAATTATGTACATTTTACATTATAAATAGATTGGGCTAATCAAGGAGCTAGAAGACAGTGCCCTTTTTCGTATGCTCCTTCAAAACACTCTGGACAGCATAAATACAACTGTCGAAACCAATTCAGGGTACTCAGTTAAGGTTTAGGCTGTTATTATTAAAGCTGCTAGCAGATGATACGGTTCTTAAACCATTATATATAACTGGGTTAAATGAAATGTTTGTATATAATTATGCAATACATATGCTATGAAATGGCGTTAATGATTACAATATTAATATTGACTTTGAGCTAAATGCGAGCGAATTCTATTGTATTGGGCAATTAAATGAATGCTCTTAGATGTTTAACGTGTACCTAAATTCAGACCTTCCTCTCAGTCTATAATGAGCTAAAGTTTGTAATAATCATTGTTTGTTTAAATGTTTGAATGGTGTTTTAAGTCATTTTTAGCATATAAATAGGCCGTATATGACGGTAGAATATTTCAGGCAGAGGCTGACCACCCAATTTCTTTTTATAGATGGAACCAATACTGTAAACTTCCAGCCATCCGTAAGAGTCTACACATTCACACTTGACAAAGAAATACAAAAAGATCGGACAGGGAAAGTAGCATTCAAGGAGGACAGTCAACCACAAAACACAGAAACAAACACGCAAACAGAAAACAGGAAGGCAAAGGCAATATTAAATGCAAAAGACAACACAAACACAAAAGGGTTGACAATAGGGCTACCGCCTTGGAACGGTCAGTGGCAAAGTAGTTCACTGGGGGTTTAAACCGGTTCTAGGGTGCACCAAACCTCACACTTAAATTACCCTACTGTCATCCCATTAAAACAGGACAGTGTAAATAAAGAAATCCCCGCCATGATCTAATCTCTAACCAACAAGGCAGCATCAATAGGCAATATAAGTAAAACACAAATATGCTCGTGTAAATATGATACAAAAAAAACAATAGCCTAAAAAGCCATAATGAAGGTATTCAATGACTTGGCAGAAGCCAGAGCAGAAAGAGAATAAATCATTAAGGGCACGACGACAAGAAAGATCATGGACAAACATCAAACGCCACCGTTCCAATGTGCTTTAGGTAGGCGTCATCATAGGGTCCATAGCCTGTCCGGTCATCGTACAATTAAAGAGGAAAGCATAGTGACGAAGGGTCCACCACCAAGCATGCAGTACGCTGCAAAATGATAGGGTCATAACCTCTTTTGATAAACTTGTTAACAAGTTTAACAAAGATAGTATGAAAGTGATCATGACCAAGAATCTTACGAAGTTTATAAATCACATCACCATAGAAGTCAGGTTGTGATAGTCCTTGTCGCAGAAGAGTCCTTAAATTACTCTTATATTTAGAAAGAAGATCAGGGTTACGATAATAAAATTTTGCAAAGGTTCTACGAAGTTTATGGTAACGGTAACCCTGACTGAGTAACTTTTTAGTTATACAAATATTACGAATATTAAAGTCCTCAACTCGAGTACAAGCTCTAGAAAAACGAATGAGTTGAGACAGATACACCCCATAAGAAGTTGCTCGGGGAACATCCCCATCCAAGTGGGGATAATTAACAATGTCAAAATTAAAATCATCTCTCTTGTCATAGATTTTGCTAATTATTTTACCATATTCAATCGAGAGATCTAAATCAAGAAAAGAAGCGTTATTATCAGATATATTTTCTTTATTAGGCTGAAGTTCTTTAGGATAAATATTATCAACCATAGTTGGAAAGAAAGGGTTGTCAATGTTCAGTATGTCATCCAGATACCGAAAGGTGTCATTAAAGGCTTCAATAACATCTGTCTGGGTTTCTGGTGAAAGACTCAACATGAAATCTCTTTCATAGCAAAATAAAAACAGATCTACGACAAGTGGTGCACAGTTCGTACCCATAGGGATACCAACAATTTGTATATAAACGGTGGTACCATACCTGACGAAAATATTATCTAATAGGAAGATGAGTGCTTCACAAACTTCATAGCAAGTCCACATAGTATAATTGTCTAAACTGCCGTTAGTAAAAAACGCTTTAATAGTATTACATGCCAAAAATGTAGTATTTTCTCTAGCGAATGTTTTTTGAATAAGAGAAATTAGCTTATCTTTAATAAGGTGATGTGGTAAGGTTGTATATAGAGTAGAGAAGTCATAAGTGCTAATTGATGAAACTTGACCTTTATTGAAAATTTTATCCAGAACGTTACCTGAATTTTTTATAGACCAAAATAAATTAATCCCAGAGTTTTCATAAGTTTTATCACAATATAGTTTAACGTGATCCTTAACGGCAGTAAGACAAGAAGTTAAAAGTTTGGAGATGTTTGTTGTGGTGCAGGCACTAGAATTAGAAATAAAGCGAGCCTTATATGGATTTTTATGTAATTTAGGAATCCAGTACATGGTAGGCAGTTTATTTTGCTTATCGTTTACACCAGCCTTGAAAGTAGTGCACCGAGTGATATGTGCGGAAACAACATCAGCCTCAGTAGAATTAACTGGAGTATACGAATTGGTGCTGCCGAGTTCCAGAGATAAAACATTGACGTAATGTAGGCGTCAAACAATAATTACATTATTAGCTGCTTTATCTGCAGGAACTAAAACAAATTTATTATGAAATTCCTGAATTCCCGATTTTAAATTACGAAAGGAAAACCTAGGTCTCGGAGGAAGTAAAGAGGGGTTAGCATTATAAAAGTTAATACGTGTATCTATAATTTTCAGAATTGACTTTTTCCAAGTAGAAAGTGAGTTTGGGTCCGCATGTTCTCTACGACACCATTTGATACTAAAATCTTCAATGGAGTGGGCGATCTGGGCACGACAGGCATTAAAATCAATAGTTGAAGGTAATCTATATTTAGGACCTTTCGAAAACAAATGCCGAATACGTTTCTCAATAATATCAAAATTACCAGTGATGACATGACCTGCTGAAGCATAGCAAAATTTTGATGTGTTGCATTCACATTCCTTAGGAGTATTATGTACTATATCAAGGTCAGAAACTATTTTGTTATAGCTGAAAATAATATTTCTAATTGGCTTTTTATACTTATAACAAATTACAGGACTTTCGGAATTTTTGAAATATTCTGGGATAGAATCAACTACATGAGTATCTCGAAAAATACTAGGCATGTCAATGACATCAATAAGTCGAGCTCCCAGTAGGATTCGAACCGCAGCGGTGAGAAGTAATCATGCAGTGTATGCTCCCATTAAATAAATCGTCAGAAATTAATTGTCAGATGGATCGCACAGCTACAGGTGAGACTGGCATAATTATGTATACATGTGAGTGCATAATTATGTTTTGAACCCTGAACAGATTTTGTCACGTGTCTTCAACAGATGTTGTTTTTGACAACCTTTTTAATCAGAAAGTCATTTCTGACAACATCCGATCAGTTATTAACACAGAACAACAACACCAGCTGTCAAAACAGTCACACGCTGACGTTTCAAATTACCTTTGACGTAGATGTCTCCTTCCCATGTTTTTTTTATTTGTTATTATTTTCTAAGGACTATACAAAATTCCCAGCGGGGTTATATCGTGCCTGAACAATTACTAGGTGTGCGGGACTCGACCGCTTGTTTGTTTGTTTGTACGGTGTTTTACATCATTTTCAACACATGTAAGGTTATATGTGACGGTCGATTTTTTTATTGAGGTGAACGCAGACCACCCCCTTTTTAGGGGTAGAACCACCCCCTTTTTAGGGGTAGAACCAGTACTGTATACCTCCCGCCATCCGTAAGAATCGACATTTCCCGACTTACAAGTCGAGCTCCCAGACTGTGGGATGTGTGGAACACGAAGGTCATCGATACCAAGAGTCGTATATGAAAGAATACATACACTTTATTGCAAACGTATATTGAAAGAAACACGTACAACGCAAAATGACTTTGTGTATGGTATTCTGTGCAGGTTTAGCCTTATCAATAACAGATACTATAGAATTATCAAATATTGGTTAAAGATTTAAACAGTAGTGAAAACAAGTATTGCAAAGTTATTTATAATGTTCTGAAAACAGATGCTGATATTTACCCAAACAAAGTATCATGGGTAACTCTAGTTCGCGCTTTCTTATCGTCAATGAGTTTTTACTACGTGTGGCTAAACCAGAGTGTCGGAGATGGGAATCTTTTCTTAGGTATAATTTAACAACGACTTCATGATAATAAAATACAGTCTTGGCATGAACGTTTAGAAAGTTCATCGAGAGCAATATTTTTTAAAGAAATTGTTAGTTTTGATTTTCAATTATTTCTTAAGTGCATAAACAAACCAACATTTAGAATATCGATGACCAGTTAATTGTCTCGTCCCAGAGACTTGCTATAGAGACTGGTAGGTGGCATAGACCTAGAAGTATACCATAAGCAGATATAATATGTTTAATTTGCAACAAACTTGAAGACGAGTTTCATTTCATTTTAGATTGCGATCTGTTTAAAGACATCCGAAAAATATATATTAAAAAATATTTTTGGAATCGACCGAGCATGTTCAAATTAAAAGAACTTTTTTACAGCAAAAATGAAAAAGAAATTAAAATTTAAGTGTGTATATTTTTAAAGCATTTGAAATTAGGAAAACGCTAATGAATTGATTTGATGTAATTGTAATTCCATGTCTCATTTTCTCCTTCTCATTTGTAATGTTTTGTATTATTTTAATATTGTAATATTTTATTTTCACATAGTCATGTATATTTGTGTGTGGTGGTTTTGTCACGCTTGAAAATGCAAATAGAGCTTCTTTTTTTTAATTGTTTGAAACGTATGTGTATGTGCTTATATGTTCATGACATGGATACGATTAAGTATAATACATCAACCATAACATTGATATAGTTATATATGTTTAGTCACATTCTCCGTGAAATTTTAAATGGAAATACTGACGTGTTCATGTGTTTGTTTCTATTTTTGTTTTCTGTTTGTGTTCTCTAAAAAGAAGTAAACAGTATAACTGTGTTTATTTTGGCGTCTGGTATTTGTTAATACCATATATGTATGGATCTTTCTACGTCTGTTAAAATGTATATGCATAATAGTGTATGATCACATGGGCCTATGGCTTACTGATTTTGAAATAAAGTGCTTCTCTTTATATGTATATGATAACCGTTCATGTCAAACATAATACAAACACATTCTCACAACTTATACGCTCCTGGGAAATCTGGCGAGATATGTTCTTGCGAGAACAGGTTTGTGTAGAGTACGAAAGGTTTTATATATGCAATTTATAAACAAACATTGACGTGTTTATTTTGTTTGGCTTATAATAGTAGTAATAATAATAATAATAATAATAATAATATTTTTATTTCAAGAGGATAACATATTTGGCTACAAGCCAGTCTAACATATGGTCCTAAGACAAAATAGAATATATTTACAGTTTATACAAACATGATTAACACAATGGTACAAAAAGAATAAAATTATTAAAATATATTTAGAAACTTCATGATTTTTCTATAAAGATAGTATTTGAGATACATTGATTAAGACGGATTCAACCGTTGGTGATGTGTATACAATATAAACATAATGTTTATTAAACTCGTCAATTGTATATGTTTTTACAATATAAATATTGAAATTTTAAGAATTACATTTTAAAACTTAAAGAATTACGTACATATTGTCAAGTAAGTGAACATTGTACACGTGCATTGTACACGTGCATATACTGTCTGTGATTGACGTAGGTAATACATTGGTAATCAAGTTGTCAAATTGCAAAGAGACAATGTAAATATTATTTAAGTTTTAGATGCCTTCATTACTAACTGTCCATAAAGTCAGAAATATTGAGGGCGTTGGAACGCTACGAACTAACTGCACTCAATTGAGGTAATCCATTAACGGTTTTACGTCGTAACTGGATTGCTTTATTGTGTATGTCCCGTTTTTCAAACTTTAATGACTGCTGTGTAGCAGTCTACATTGGTACTTGCCTACTGACATGACGGGAATGTTTGATGACACTGCCAATTTACTCGCACACAAATGTACGTACCGTGATACAAGGGAACTCCACACTAACTATTACTAACACGTGGAATTTAGACAGGCATCGTTGAGTGTTTTTCTTCAATCTTGTCTTGTCGTGCCCGTAATGGTTTTTTTGGCATCTGGCAAAATGATATATAGGGTCCTATAGAAACCACAGCGTCCGAAGTCATTTAGTGCTTGCTTTATGGCTTTCTATGCGTTTTCTTGTTGTGTGTTATATTTACATTGACTATCAATACTGCCTATCTTGTTAATGATAAAGCCAGGCAGTGATTTCTTTTAACATCATTTAAACCCTCAGTTGCCTTTTTCGCCACTGACCGTTCCGAGGCGGAACCCTATTTTCAACCCGATTAACGCACATATATGTGTTGTGTCGTTAATATATATATATGCACATGAAATAAGAATTGCAACTACACGGTTGTCACTTAATTGTCACTAAGTATACATTTACTTTTTCCGTAAAGCTGCACAGAAAAGAAAGGGTGACGTCATAACTAGAAAAAAATATAAAGAAATGCGTTTCTGTCAACAACACCTACCAAATGTACACATGTAACTAAATAGTCCCCTTTGCATGTTTTCATTTGTTTGTATCAAATTATTATTTGCAGTATTCATTATCTTAATTTCAGGAATATAAATGGTTATTCTATAGTGTAGCATTATAAGCCATTAAGAGCTATTCAACTTGTTTTATTGATCGTACTCATCTTATGTATGTTTGTGGCGTACAATGTACACCCGTATGCCCTTTGACTTGTGTAACAGCGGTGCTACTCTCCAAAGCCTAATGGAAAAGTGCATGGGTGAACTCCATCTACGAGAATATTTAGTGTTCATCGACGATATTTTGTGCAGAAATTGCTTAGAGATTGGGGCAAGTTATACCTACATAAGGAAATTATACACTGGACCGCATCTCAAGATGGCCAAGCGATTCAGCAAATCGTGATATTTGAAGGTCACAGAGACCATGCATTCACGAGGAGGTGGTCCATCCAGGAAAGGATAAAACCCTCTGGTTAGCTCGACAGAGATTCTTTTGGGCAGGGCTTGAACAGGACATAAAGGATCGGATAGAGTGGTGCAAACGGTGCATTTGCAGAAAAACACAAGGAATGCCCGCCGCAGAACTAGTAAACGTAGAGACAACTACACCGATGCAACTAGTATGCGCATACTTTTTGTCATTAGAAAGGTTACGAGAACATACTAATGACCATTTCACTAGGTACGCGAAGGCGATACCCTGCAAGAAACAGACGGCGCAGACTACAGCGAATGCTATTTATGAAAACTTCATCGTGCATTATTCGTTCCCAGAGCAGTTGCACAGTGACCAGGGACGAAATTTTGAGTCCAAGATTATTAAGGAACTTTGCAAGTTAGCCGGTGTAAAGAAGAGTCGCACCACTCCATATCATCCGATGGGCAACGGAGGCGCCGAACGTTTCAACAGAACTCTCTGAAGGATGCTGGGAACCTTGAAAGAAGAGCAGAAAACAGACTGGAAATCCTTTGTTCCATCTTTAGTCCAGGCATACTCCACAAGGAATGGCATCCGCGATTGTCAATCGATGCGTACCTAGGTACCGGACCAGAAATGAAGAATCCAAGTCACCGGTGACATACGTCTCCAAACTAAGAGATATGATGCAATATGCATATAAGGTAGCCGGTGATGCTGCGAAGAAGAGTGCAGAACACAACAACAGTCATTACGACAAGCGTGTGGTGGAAAACAAGCTGGAGTCGTGGTACTTGTGCGCAAAGTACAGCTCCAAGGAAAGCAAAAACTAGCCGACAAGTTGGAGAAAGATCCTTACGTGGTGATTGAAATTCCAAAAGAAGACGAACCTGTGTTTCTTGTTCAACTAGAGACTTGCAAAGATCCCATAAGAATGCTGCACAGGAACTTGCCGCTCCCATTTGTGTCGATTCCAGTGACTAAGGATGTAGAACCAACAGAAACGCTTAGCCGCAAGGTTAAGACGAGGAGAGCTGTTAGGTTTGCGATCCATGACGCGGAGTCCGAGTCCGAGTCCAGTCTGATAGATTCCAATATGGAAATTTACATCATATCGCAGCGAAGAAGTTCAACGACAATAGGAACCAGCAAAGAACGAGAACCAACTCGCATGGACTTGCCTGACCAATCGTATGGTGGTGACTTGTTGGTAACCCCGCAGAGGTTCAAAAATGAGATATAGGGTCCCATAGAAACCACAGCGTCCGAACACAATGGCATCGTAGGTCCGCACTGTACTGCAAACAAGGACTTAATACAATGAAAGAGACAAAAACAAAACAGTAAGGGTGGTGAAGACAGGGTTACCGACTTGGAACGGTCAGTAGGCAATAAGGCCTAGTGGTTAGCTTGAATCGATTTTATATGCGCACAATCCTCGCTATTATTCTGTCTACAGCGCCCAAATAGACAAGACAGTGTAAACAAAACTACATCCCATCAAAAGGAATTCTCTAACAATAAAGTCCACATCCAAGGAAACTAACTAAAGAAACACGTACAAAATAATAAACATCTCAGGATGTATCTAGAATCGTACTGAACAACCATAGTAGTTGCAGCTAAAGAGAAAACCAATCTAGGGTACGACCAGAAAACCCGAGGGACGAAAGCTCATGCACCCACCTCCCTTAGTAGGGGTTTCAGTAGGTACAATCATAGAGTCCCAAGAGGTAGTCCAGTCATCGCACAAGTGAAAAGTGAAGCGTAATGACTGACTGTAGAGGGGTCAATCACTAAACATGCAGTGCGCTGTAAAACCAAAGGGTTATATCCTTTTCTGACGAACTTCCTGATTAAATTTGTAAAGCGGTCAGGTAACCCGTCATACCCATTTAACTTTCGAAGTTTATAGACCACATCTTCATAAATTAGGGTTGTGATATGCCTAGTCGCAGAAGTGTTTTAAGGTTGGTGTTGTACTTTTCCAGCAGACCCTCGTTGCGGCGGTAGCATTTAGAGAAAGATCTACGTGGTTTGTGATAACGAAAACCCTGCTGAAGAAGTTTACTTGTTATAACTTGATTTCGGTCATTGAAGACTATAACATCATTACACGCTCTAGCAAATCAAATGAGCTGGGAGATGTACACCCCGTATGAGGTAGCACGAGGTATATCTCCATCCAGGTGTTGATAGTTAACGATGTTAAAATTGAAATCATCTCTCTTATCATAGATTTTAGTATGAATACAATCATTTGAAAGAGAGATGAAGATCGAGAAATGCTGCTACTGTATCCGAACTGTTGTCTTTATTCAACGTGAGCTCTGGTGGATAAATGTTAGTAACCATATGAGCAAAGAACGGATTATCAATATTGAGTAATCAATATTGAGTATGTCATCAAGATACCGAGAAGTATTATTAAAGGCATCAATAATTTCACCCTGGCTAGCAGACGACAAACTCAACATAAAATCTCTTCCATAGCAGTACAAAAACAAATCTGCAACAAGTGGCGCACAGTTAGTACCCATATGAATACCAACCACTTGGCGGTAAATAGTTTAGACGTATCTTATAAAGATGTTATCCAGAAGAAAAGATAAGGCTCTACAAACAACAGTACAAGTCCTCCACAAATTATTCTTATCAATGGGGGCGTTAGTTAAGAAAGCCCTGACATTATTACAAGCTAGAAATGTTGTACCTTCTCTAGCAAATGTCTTCTGAATAAGCTGAAGCAATTTTTCTTTGAAAAGATTACGTGGTAGTGTAGTATACAGTGTAGAAAAGTCGTAGGTGCTTAGAGAAAAGGCATGAAAATGCTTACACCGTAGTTTGTCAAGAACTTCTTCAGAGTTTTTGATAGACCAAAACAGATTGATTCCTGAGTTCTCGAAGGCCTTTCCGCAATATTTTACAATATGTTCTTTAATCGCGGAAAGTCAGGAAGTCAATAGTTTTGATATATTGGTCGTGGTACATGAACTAGAATTAGTGATAAAACGTGCTTTGTAAAGAATTTTGTGAAGTTTTGGTATCCAGTACATTGTAGGGAGCTTCGTCTGCTTACTAAGTACAGAAACTTTTATAGTCTCCATAAAGGTCACATGCTGGGAAACAATGCCCGTCTCCAGCAGATGTGTAGTTAGATAAGCAGAAGATCAACACAGCGATAGTCACAACCCATCTCGACACTCAGCACAATTGAGCAGATCTATGATAGAAGGCCCAGGCGTCCGAGCTCAGTTCGATCCCGCAAACCGTACGGCTGACAGCAGTCATTCTTCCCATTTTGGTAGGCCAGTCGCGTGACTGAGTCCTGAGGTCCAGAATAGAAGTGACGACTTGCATTTATTTCGTTCTCCTTTCAACGAAACGAATGAAACCAATCAGTCAGTC